>MU751053.1:0-28208 GCA_026770625.1 Nicotiana glauca | reverse complement strand
TCAAAACAAGTTCAAAGAAGCAAGTCGAAGCAAGTTCGGAAGTGGGAGCATGGCCAACAAGAATGCCAGCAGCTAACCGCCATTTTATACTAACAAATCGTTCTTTGATTAAAACAGGAGCAGAAAATTTTCTTTGGTTGTCTATTTTGTTGTAAACAGGAGCCCACTTGGATAACAAGGTAATACGTTCAAAAGTCAGCAAGCAGGCGCCCACCTGAAAAAGAAGGGAATATATTCCAAAGCGCAGCAGTCAGGCACCCACCTAAAGAACAAGGGAAGTATAATGCAACTCTTATCCTTCAAGTTAAATATTAAGTAACACAATGTGCCTAGTTATCGAACTGGGGCAGAAAATTTTCTTTGGTTGTCTATTTGTCGTAGGCAGGAGCCCACCTGAAAAACAAAGGGAATACTTTTCAAATTCAGCAGGCAGGAGCCCACCTGAAGAACAAAGGGAATATCTTTTTTCAAGCATCGTAAGTAGGAGCCCACCTAAAGAACAATGGAATATTTTTTTCAAATTCAGCAAGCAGGAGCCCACCTGAAGAACAAGGGAATATCTTTTCAAATTCAACAAGCAGGAACCCACCTGGAAAACAAGGGAATATCTTTTCTAATACAACAAGCAGGCTCCCACCTGGAAAACAAGAGAAGTACAATCCAAATTTTAGCTTTTAATTTTAATATCTGATAACATGATATGCCCAGTCACCATACTGGGGTAGAAAATTTTCTTTGGTTGTCTATTTTGTTGTAAGTAGGAGCTCACCTGGAGAACAAGGGAATACTTTCTCAAAGTAATCACGAGCAGAAGCCCACCTGGATAACAAGGGAATACCTTTTCAAGCAATCGCAAGTAGGAGTCCACCTGAAGAATGGACACAGATTTCAAAACATCGTCAAGGCAATAGCCAGAATTCCATTGAAAGAGCACAAGATACCAGTTCAAGGCAACACAAGAGCAAGTTTTAAAGCATAGATAGGATTTCTTGTAACTCATAGAGCATAGCTTAGGCTAGCTTCTTTTTATTTTTACATGGTGTAATAAGGGGGTCAGCAAGCAGCAACAGCAGCAACAACAGTGAAATCACAGCTTCCTGGTAGTCCCAGCTACCAGACACTCCTAAACTACACTGACCTGATTCCTGTTTAGCCCGAGATATGTAGGCAACCTCTGAAGCAGGTTGCGGTCAAACTTTTCAAAATGCTTCACACGGAATATGCGAATGGTCAAAAATCCCTCATTACCGCTCACTTATCTTTGCACGAAAACTCTTCGTGTTTCCGAGCAAAGAGGGGCAGCTGTGAGCACGTGATTTTTGCCATAAGCAAATTATTCCTAAAACAAAATCCAAACAAAATGATTTTTTTATTATTTTTACAATTTTGTTGATATTTGTTGCATTTATTGTGTTAATTAATTGCATAATAATTCATACTAAAATTACAAAAAAATATGTATATGCATTAGGATTTTTAATTTTATAATTTTGAAACAATTTAAGGAAAAATAAAAATAGCATTTATTGTTTTTATCGGAAATTACTATAAAATAGCTATTAAATAAATTTTTAGAATTTAAATTATTTTTAATTTAATTTCACAATTTAATAAAATCAGAAAAAATATATAAAATTGAAAAAGAAAAATAAAAATACAAAACACAAAGTGAAAATACAATACAAAAAATATATGAAGGTAAATAATATTGGGCTAATTACCCAAACCTAAACCAAAAATACCCCCAAGCCCAAATTAAACGACCCAGTCCGCCCCACCTTTAGCCCAAACGACGCCGTTTAAGGGGCATTTGATCTCAGCCGTTGAAACCTGGTGATCTAACGGTCGGAGCTTGAACTCATTAAAAATGAAACGACGACGTTTGGCTTTGGTTAATCTCGACCCTTTATCACCTTGATCTAACGGTTGAGACCTGATCTCATTTATAAGTGGAACGACGTCGTTTAAAGCCCAAGAAATCTGAACCGTTTAAATGATTTAATCTAACGGCTGCGGATGATTGTTATATTTTAATATATGTATCATATACCAAAAACCAATTAACTCTAAAACATTTCATTCTCTTCTTCTTCGTCTCTAGACAGCCGCCCCCAAATCCCTCCGACCCCCGCCGGAACCCTACCGTCGGGAAACGCTAGTTACGCCAATTAGTCCGCAAAATACACCCTAGAACCGCCTTGAGACCCTGAACCCACCCCTACACTCCGTTTCTTTCAAATATAACCCAATCTTCTCGAATATCTAAAAAGGTGTCGACGGAACCCTAACTCCAGCAAACACGACTTCATCTAATCCAACCCAAAATCACATTATAACCTCTCCTGACCTCCCTCAACCTGTTTCTAAAAGTCTTGAGTCCAAAAGCCAACTGGATTGGCTCAAAATAAGCCTGAAGTTTCTCCGGTGATTAAAATTCAAGAAATTGATCTTTCCTGAAGTCTAAAGGACTGTCTAGTAAAAAAAAAGATTAAAAAAGCTAAGTTTTCTTTTCTCTTCTGTTTCTTGTTTTCTTTGCATGTGTGTTTGTCTTTGCATATCTAGTTGTTTAGTGATTAGGGTTTATCTTTTTAATATGCTGATATATTTTAGTTTTAGGTTTAATAAATATTAGGTTTTTTCTGATTAGTTTTGATTTAGCAAATAAATTGATATAAAATAGTATAATTGGATTTTCATGATATTCAGTGTGATTTTAATTATTTGTTTGGTTTCTGAAATTTGTTGGTTTTAGTCAATGATAATTGTTAGTCAGTATAAGTCTGATTACTTAGGATTAATTAGTTGTTTTGGTTATAGCTGTTAATTGATAATTAGTAATTAGTTGATTTGGTTCCTAATCGTTAGATAACTCAATTGTTAAAATTATGATAATTAAGGTCATATTAGTCTAATAGTTTAATAATTTAAGGGTTAAAAGGGTAAAAAGTAGTAGGGCACTTAGTAAATCTGATCTAGATTCAAGGGTATTTTAGGAAGCCTAAAAGGGCCATTAATAATAAATCAAAGGAAGTAGGGGTAGTTTGGGTATAAGGAAAGGGCAAATAGGTAGATTTCTAAGTAAAGTGGGGGTAGATAAGGGATTACACTAAGATAGAAGGTTCTAGATGGGGTAACTAGTGTGATTTTTCACAAATAAGGGTAGTCAATCGAATAACTAGTAAAAGAATAAGGATAAAACTGAAATAAAAGAGGGACCATAGTGTAATTAATAAAATTTGAGCTTCCCTCCAAATTTAAATCTATAAATAGGCATCAATATGCCTCATTTTACAAGTTTTGCAATCTGAAAATATCCCTCAAGCAATTCTGCCATTATAGATCCAAATTCTCGAAATTAACTACTTCCAAAATTCAAAAACAGTAGACTTAGTAGAAAAATCCAAAAAAAATTCACTGTTTCATTGATTTTCATTTCAATTTGAAAGTTGTTCCCTGATTTTCTTTGGTTCTGGTAAACAAAACACTGTGAAATTGCAATCATTGATCGAAGTGTGTTAGATCTGTGGTCCAAATCCTTGCTGTAGTTTAATTCATTGAGTTGAAGCTGTGATTGAAATCTGTTGTTCCTGTTCCTGTTGCTACTGCTGATTTAGAGTTCTAACTCTTCTTCTTCTCATACTTTTCCACTCAGGTACACGCTTGTACTCGACATTGATGTGATTTCAAGGTTAAGCAATGAAAATAGAAACTCAATTACTGTTCTGAAATTTTACTAGTATATGTGTTTAAATCTGATCAGATTAGTATAGATACAACATTTAGATATGAAACTTGTATTTGATAGGATTAGTCGAATTTGTATGGACTGTATAAACTTGGACTGTATATTTGGACTTTAAGAACATTTGGACTATGATTCGTACTTGATCATTATAAAAGTACTTGAAACACCTAGGATTTTTATGATAGTGAAATGTATTGATAGATCTAGATTTCATTTAATATAGTATGTAAAGGAAAAACTGGAAATAATTTGCTAGTATTTTTCTGTTAATTTCGTTTCAGAATAGCATTAGTTGTTGAAATTAAAAAAAAAAAAAAAGTTCATGTATAAAGTCAAACCAGCTATCACTTAGGCTAACTTCAAAACAGTATTATCGTATTACAATGAAATTCAATAGCTTAAGGCACTCGTACTATAATCTACATTAATGTTTATAAGTTGATTTTAAAGGTAAATGAATTAGAAATCAGGCATTTGGATATACGAACCACAAATAATCATTAAATAGGTAAAACGACACTACCGTCCCGTTCTTAAACATGTATTTTAATTAGACAATTGAATAAATTGATTTGTTCGTGAATATCTGAGAGTCAAATAATCTGAACTTTAATCTAAAATTTGAAGTGTCAATGTCCCGTTAATTGGTATGATGGTGTGGTTCGAGATACATTTTCATGACGTTGTAATTCTTGTAAAATAAATAATAAATATAATAAAAGCGGGATATTAATAAAAGGCACATAAAAATAGAACATGTATGGATATCAGATAAAATCAAATACGACAGTTGAGCGACCGTGCTAGAACCACGGAATCCGGAAATGCCTAACACCTTCTCTCGGGTTAATATAATTCCTTATCCGGATTTCTGGTTCGCGGACTGTTAACAGAGTCATATTTTCCTCGGTTCGGGATTCAACCGGTGACTTGGGACACCTTTAATCTCCCAAGTGGCGACTAAGAATAAATAATAATAAATCCCGGTCCGACTGTCCTTTAATTGGAAAAACTCCTTTACGCCTTTCGCGGGGTGTGTTAAAAACGTAAAAAGGAGGTGTGACAGTCTCCTACAACAAAATATGACTTGAAAACCCAAACTAGGAAGTGCGTCTCCTAGGGGTAAAACCTCTGTTTAGGAAGTGCGTCTCCTACAACAAAATATGACTTGAAAACCCAAACTAGGAAGTGCGTCTCCTAGGGGTAAAACCTCTGTTTAGGAAGTGCGTCTCCTACAACAAAATATGACTTGAAAACCCAAACCAGGAAGTGCGTCTCTAGGGGTAAAACCTCTATTTAGGAAGTGCGTCTCCTACAACAAAATATGACTTGAAAACCCAAACTAGGAAGTGCGTCTCCTAGGGGTAAAACCTTTGTTTAGGAAGTGCGTCTCCTATGGGTGAAATATCAATTACTCAAACTAGGAAGTGCATCTCCTAGGGGTGAAATTTCAATGATTCAAGCTAGGAAGTGCGTCTCCTAGGAATAGACTTAAATGACCCAAAACTAGGAAGTGTGTCTCCTAGGGGTGAAACTCAATTTAGGAAGTGCGTCTCCTAAACAGTAAAACCTAAAAAAATCTAGACTAGGAAGTGCGTCTCCCAGAGGTGAAACTTCAATCAACCAGACTAGGGAGTGCGTCTCCTATGGGTGAAGTGTGATATTCTTAATAGCCTTTTTGTAAGCAGCATTGGGGCATTACACCTGAAAACTTCAAGCTTCCTAGCTCTGACATGAACATAGCGTCTGTCCCTGTTTCAGACAAAGAGAACTTATGAGTTTAAACATGGTGGTTGGTTTGTAGCCTTGAATTTTCGACAATTGCTCATTTACTTGCCATGACAACTTTGATTTCACCTTGAAAGAAGTTGCTTGCTTATTGATTAACCAATTTATTTGCCACCCTTATCACAGAAAATACCTCTTCTCCTTTCAGAACCAATTCCCTCTATCTGTTGCATTGCTCATGAACTGACTTTTGCCAAACCTTTTATTTCGCATGAATCCCAAAGCACGACAATTGCCACCCACTCATTGAGCATGTTGTTCTTTCTTGACTTAAACCACTGTCCTTGGCCTTGAGGTCTTTTGTTCCTTCACTTGCCATGTTAACTTTGATTTCCACTCGAAACCCTGCTTGTTATTGGTTTACCACCCTTTTTGTTAATCTTATCACAGAAAATACCTTTGATCCGTTCACCCTAAACCTCCATCTGTTGCATTGTTCCTGAATTGACATGCACCAAGCCTTTGTATTTCATGATCCCAAAGCATGTGGATTGTTGCCAACTCAGTGTGCCTGCTGTTCGTTCTTGACTTGATGCTTTGATGTGTTCACCAGATCCCGTTTTGTTTAGTTGGAAAGCTTGGTGGCAGATTTTGAAGTCATTTCTTACTTGTTTTGAATAACCGACCCAAGAAGAGGGAGTAAAACAAAGTGGGAGGAATAGAGTAAAGGATAATGGAAGGAAATGATTCCTAACAAGAAACCTACAGAGTAGCAAATCATCAGATGTGGATACCGACTCTAGCGACCTTGACATGCACCTACAGCCTACTCTGTTTAGCAAATATGATGCTCACCTCTTGTTGTACCTTTTTGCCATGAAACTGGGCTTCAATGCTCCGCTTGCCCGATTTGAATCACAATCCCTACTCGACTTGTAGTGCCCGAAGGGTTTTCACCATCAAGCCTCTCTTATTTTGGCTTTCTTTCGTCTCACCGTCGCCTTATGGTGCCCGTGAAGGTTTTCACCAATAAGACTCTCTCATTTTTATTTCTCTCATCTTTCATTGCCTTGGGGTATCCGTGAAAGATTTCATCAACAAGACTCTCTCGTTTTCATCATTTTTCTTCTTGTACCGGAGTGTTTGCTTCTTATACCGGAGTGTGGCCTCTGACATGATTCACCTCTACTCGCTTGACTCGGCATGGGTCTTTCTTTGGACCGTAATGCAGGCTTTTGGATAGGGTTAGAAAGAAGGGTATCAAGGCTCAAAACAATTCAACACGAGTTTAAAACCTACAACTTTCGGAATCAAATCTCTTGCAACAACCACAACTTCTGGCCCAGTTTCTTTCTTGGGGACTTTTGGACTCTTATTTTGGTGTGACTGAACCTCAGAGAGAGGCTGCCTACGTACCCTTTCGGGATCAAGTCAGACGCAGTTCAGGCCATAAAATTACTTCGTTGTTGCGATCTGTCCTTTCTTCCACTTTTCCTTTTCTTTCTTTTCTTTTCCTTCTCTTTTCTTTTTCTTTTCTTTTTTCTTTTCTCTTTTTCTTCTTCTTCTTCTTCTTCTTCTTCTTCTTCTTCTTCTTATTTTCTTTTCTTTTTCTTTTCTCTTCTTTTTCTTTTTCACTGTTTTTCTCTTGTTTCTCCACTTGCTTTCCCCGCTCGGGCTTCCGAGTTTTGTTATTGATTCCGAAAGAGGGATACGAAAGAAAATAGAATAAGGCTCAAAGGGATAACAAAGGATAGAGTGTTTGGATAGCAGAGCAAAATGCCTTCGTCATTTCAATCTCAAAACATGCCAAATACAATTAAATACACTTAGACAAAGAAATCATACATAGTATCGCTTGACTGCATCAGAGTTGATATCCATTTCTACACATTTTCCTTCCACATTTGTCAGATATAATGCATCATTGGACAACACTCGGGTTACAACAAATGGCCCCTGCCAGTTTGGCAAACCTGCCTTTAGGGTTTCTTTATGTTCTATTTGCCCTAGTTTCACATGGCTCGGGCTTCAAATAATCTCAATCCACATCTGCTCTTAATCTCAAAAATGATTTCATTGCTTCCTGACTAAACTGACTTTTAAATATCAGACTGAGAATTATGCATGCATGTCATGTCACTAGAACCAGCATGAAACAAAAGACAAAACAAAATGATAAAGAATAACTAAATAAAGAAGATGACTGGAGGTAACAAAAGACCGGAATTTACATTAGACAAACGGTGAAACGATTCGCATAACAACACAAGCAAAACAAAATGGAGTACAACCCTAAAACAAACCTGGAAAACACTAAACAGACCACTACGACTAAACAAGCTAGACAAAATGAAAGGATAAGAGGGTTTGACCACAAGACAATATCCGGATTACAACCCTGAAATAACTCGGACAACAGAAACGACAACAAAATAAACCACCAAAACTCCAATCCGACTGACCAAGAAATGGAGCACCTTCCCAATTACCAAACTCGGCATCTTATCCACTGAGTTCTGCATCAATATTTCCAAGACCATTACCAACTTCAATATCATCAACTTCAGTCAACAAGTTCCCAAGAGGATTCACATGCTCCCTATCACTGTCATTAACCACAATTACCCCTTCTTGAATCATTCTTTCTATTTTCCTTTTCAAAGAACGACAATCTTCAATGCTATGCCCTTAGACATTAGAGTGGTACATGCATCGTACAGTAGGATCAAATCTTTTTGCATATGGGTCTGGAGTATAACCAAGGAGCGGCTCAATCAGGCCAGAATGCTTTGACTTTTCAAATAAGCTTGCGTAGGACTCCCCAATTGGCGTGAAGCTATTTATTTGTATTTGCTTCCCTCCCTGCCCCTATTTTCTTGGGTTGTTGGGTGCTCGAAAATATTGTGAAGGCAAGAATGCATTATACGGTGTTGGCGCTCTCCATAGGGAGTGACCTGGTGGTTGGACATATGACCGGACATTGTTCAGAGGATAATACCGAGGTGGATTGTGTGGAGCTCGGGGATAGGTTTGGGGTTGGAGTTGAGGCTAGATGTATTGGTGAGGTGGATCCTTTGGTCCATGTCGTGACTCTGAAACAACCATGGCAACATCATCGAGTTCCTTCTGACCCAGCGAGCTTCCTGGGTCGCTCTAAATTTCTTGTGTTGTGGCTTTTAAAGCAGAATAACTCATGATCTTGCAAGACTTCACCCCATCTTCTACCATTTCTCCCATTTTTATCACATCATTGAAAGGCCTACCCACAGCCATGATCAAATGCCCAAAGTAAGTTGGTTCTTGAGCTTGAAGAAAGTAGTCGACCATCTCTTTTTCTTTCATTGGGGGATCGACTCTGGCAGCTTTCTCTCTCCATCTGAGCCCGTACTCCCTAAAGCTTTCATTAGGCTTCTTTTCCATCTTGGTTAGGGACCTACGATCCGGGACGATTTCCATATTATACTGAAAGTGCCTGGCAAATGCCTGAGCCATATCGTCCCACGTGTACCACCTGTTGACATCTTGGCGGGTGTACCACTCCAGCACTGCCCCACTCAGATCTGACTGAAATATACCATCAATAATTTGTCTTTCCCACCAGCGTCTCTCATCGTACTGCAGTAACCTCTCAAATGAGCCACGGGATCTTCGGCCCGTCATATAAATCAAACTTTGGCATCTTAAACCCAGCAGGCAGTTGGACGTCAGGAAACAAGCACAAGTCTTTATATGCCACGCTCATCTGGCTCCCTATCCCTTGCATGTTTCTTAAAGACTGCTCTAAGATTTTCACCTTCCTGGACACCTCATCTAGCACCGCTGTCTTACTACGCTTTTCAGTTTCACCAGGAGCCTCAAAATGAGGAGCGCGATAGTATGGATCCGAGACTTTGAAAGTTGGTTCTGGAGCATAGTGTTGGGCATCAGGGACTTTGAACACAGTCTCGTTTAGAGGATCGACGAAAAATAGCTGGTGGGGGAGCTGCAAGAGCATGAGTGGCCAAATGAGCGGTATATGAGGTGGTTTTGGCGGGTAGGGTGTGAAAAGGTTGTGGGGAGACATCAGCAGCAGTGGGAATCTGGATTTGTGATAGTGGTGGGATAGTTACAGGGTTTTCAGTGTAGTTAGTGGAGAATGAAGGTGTAGGATGCCCCCTGATACAAGACTGATACATTTCTGCCATCTGCTGCTTCACCCTTTGGAACTCCTCTTTCAATTTAGACTCCGACCCCACATACTCCCTTGATGGGTAAACAACTCTTGTGCCCAAGTTTTTGCTAGCCATGGCTACCTTGCCCTTTGACCTTGTGTTGTATGGATGAGTTACCTTAAGAACCACAAACCAACCACCCTTCTGCTATAATGAGGAGAACAAAATGAAGTCATCATATTAGCGTTAGGGCATTTAACAGCTAAAAATATCACATTTAATGCAATGCACCTAGCCACAATTATCGGTTTTAAAATGACTTCGAGGGTACAAAGGTCAATTGGCATCATCCCAATTTGTTCATTTCAACCTCTCTTTTCTTTGCTTTTCTAGCACTTCTAGCTTGCCCAATTTCCTTCAATTCTCTCCCTTTTTTGTTTTAATCATCCCTCTTTCTTTCTCTCATATCTCACGTCCCATGATTTCACATTTTTTCTCTCTTTTCTCCTTTCTCTTTTTTTTGTCCCCTTTTTTCTTTTCTTCTTTTTTTACAAAAAAAAAATGATTCGATCGAACCCTATGTAGGTTGCCTACGTATCATGACCCCGCATGAATCAGATATCTTTGCGTAGTTCTGGAAAAACGGGAATAAAGCAAACAAACTATCGTTCTTTTTTTTTCTTTTTACCTTAATGACTACTCTGATGAGAACAGAGAAATAAGAGATGCAATATTTTTTTTTTTGAATTTTTTAGACTTAATGTTCTATGACCTATTCTAAACTCAAGCTTAACGGGCTTTTTTCTTCTTTTTTTTCTTTTGAAACAAATACTCTATTAAGGAAAAAATCCTAGTAGAGAAAAATATTTTTGATTCTTTTTTTTTTTTTTTTTAAGAATGACATCGAAAGAATAAACCACAGAAACTTATTTTGAATTTTCATTTGATATCCTGACGCAATATTTCAAAACAAGCAATGCAAAAGATAAAATAAAATATTTCTTTTGGATTTCAATTTTGATTGCCTAAATAAAAAAAAATTCTAATGATAAACAAAAGTAAAGGATATTTTCTCTATATACAATATCCTAAAGGCTTAATGAAAATAAAGAAACTCTTTTTTTTATTTTTCACTAATTTCCCAAAGAAACACCTCGAAAGAAAATCTTTTTGAATTTTTGAGATTAATACCTTAAAGAAAACTTTTAATAGGGTTCTAAAAGAAAATTCTCTTTTTTTTTGAATTTTTAGTCTTAACATACTAAAGAAAATATAAAAATAATTTTTATTTTAAGTCCTAAATATTAGTTGCCTAAACGAAAAACCACCTCGAGAATATTTGTTTTTTCTTTATTTCTACAATTAGTATTCTAAAGAAAATTCCTAATGGAAATGTAAAATGCAATTCTCTTTTTTTTTAATTTTTGATTTATTACACACCTTTTCAAATGCAAAAAGTAAATACAATAATAAACACTTCGACATTACTATACAAAACTAAAAAGTAAAAGACGTCATAAAAATAAAAAATAAAAAAATCTCCTTAAGCAACTTCTGAACGCAGTGATCTCGGGTCATCTGTCATGCTCAAACTCCGATAAGTGGATGCACACCTGTATGAGAAAAACTTAAACCAACACTATGTGAGACAATAACATTCCCTATTAGACACATGCAAGACATAATTGCGATTATTTTTGCAAAATGATTTATTTAGCAAAAAGGTAGCCAGAAGTGTAAAATTTGGCTAAGACCCCGCAAAGCCAGAAGCCTAAGATTTACTAAGAAGACCGGACCCTATGTGGGTTGCTTACGTATCACGCCTCGAAAGACGAGAATCAGGTATGCGTAGTTCGGGCAGATTGGATACGGGCGAAAAATTAAACAAAACAACTAACTTAGAGAAAACATATTTTTTGTCTTTTCCTTGAAAATGATGAAACATGCAAAATCTTTTTTTTTGGAATCTTTCCCTCTTTTTTGATTTTTTTTTTTTGGCAAATGTTAAAAAGTGCGAAATCTTTTTGAATTTTTCATGTATTTTTTTTTGTTTTTTTCTTAATAAAAACGTAACAAAAAACATAATTGGGTCCTACTTGCTTTATTTTGACACTTCACTTTCTTTTTCCCTTCTTTTTTTTTATTATTTTTTTCCTTTTTTTCATTTGCCCTCAGCTATCATTGGTCCGCCAAATGACCCTTTTACCCTTAGATAAATGCAAACTTGTAGCATGTAGGAGTATCAAGATGGTCTGTTATTTTGGGTACACATGTCCTAGACGGACCCAACCCCTGTGTTGAGTCCCCTAAGTCATATGCACGTGATGCAAATAAGCGCTCTTACTAGGGATCCGACATAGAGTCAAGTTATTCTAGGTTCAAAACCTGGGTATGTGTTCTAGACTGTGTACCCGAGCGGACAACTCGAGTCAAGGAGGGGGCTACGTACCGGGAACCAAAAGGCCATCCGGCTTAGTAACTTGTCCGGCCTCTTTCTTATTTTAAGGTATGACACTAACAGAATAGGGAGTCTCAACCAGTAAGCACATCCCCAGAGATGAGAAGAGAAGGATTTCGTAATAATTCTATATATACAATTCAGATAATATCAAAGCGGTAAAAAGCAATATTTTGCACATTAGGTCCAAACATGTAATAAAATCAGATCAACAAAGCCAAATACAACAATCTATCTAAGCTCGAATTCTGAACCCTGAACCGAAGTTCTGGGTCCTTCCTCCCCAGCAGAGTCATCAGAGCTATCACACCTCCTTTTTCACTACACCCGCAAGGGCATAAAGGGAGTTATTTCCAACTTGAAGTGACAATCGAAACGGAATTTATTTAAAGAATTCAGAGTCGCCACTTGGGAGATTTATGGTGTCCCAAGTCGCCGGTTTGAATCCCAAATCGAGGAAAATAATGACTCTGTTTAACAGTCCGCGAACCAGAAATCCGAGTAAGAAATTCTATTAACCCGGGAGAAGGTGTTAGGCATTCCCGGATTCCGGGGTTCTAGCATCATCGCTCAACTGTCATATTTGACTTAATTATCTGATTTTAAACAATTATGAACCTATGTGCAAATTTTAACTTTTAACCGCTTTTATTATTATTAAGAGAATTGCAACGTCGTGAAAACACGTCTCGAACCACGTCACATAAATGCGCCCGCGGTTTTTGACACATTTCGACTTCGTTGAGATTTGGATTTGGGTCACATAAATGTGCACCCGTATTTAGGAAGGTAATATTATTAAAAGCGCGCCTAAAGCAACTGGCGTATTATAAAGTTTGAGGGAAGCCGTGAGATTCGCTAAACGGCACGTTCCGAATTCTAATTTCAAAGGATTGTACCCAACTAAAGCAAACTACAAAAATTCAAGGCATTTTCTACATTCGGAGTAATGTTGACCCGGTATCATGACCATAGCGTTAATATACAATAACAACAACAAATACTTTATCGACAGTTGAAATTACGCTATTTGGCACTCCAAGAAAACAACAAATACTAAAAGAAAACCAAGAACTACAACTAATATCTACTTTTCTCCATTTTTCACCATATCATAACGAATTTAATCCAATTAAAGGTTTCATATAACATTTCTTGCTCAATCACTTCTGGAAGGAAAATAAAGGCAACCCCAAACGATTCCCGATTCAAGGCTGAACCAAAAGAAAATTAACTTACAACCTAAAATTCTAACGCTGCCGTAAAAAGAAGAAACTTGTTATCCATTATTATATTCCAAATACACGCCTTTTATGCCATTTCAATATGTATAACAACATGAATTAGAGACCTACTAACAGAATAAGAACCCAAAAAAATCAACACAAAAAGTGATTAGCAATAACAGTAATGGAAGATGTAGAGGATGGATAGATATAAAGACATAGCCAATGAACCACTCTATTTATATACATGTTCTATTTTTAACCATCTCTCTATATTTTCCATTCACTATCTCGCTTCAGCTTCCAGGCATTTTCTCCATACTCTAGTGTCTTAATTTCAACATATTCGATAGATATTGGCAACAATGAAAACTTACTACAGAAAAGATCCTATGTGCATTAAAGATACTACATATTAAAACAAAACGGAAGTACCATTTCATGAAAACAATTTATGATACATACTGATAAAACACTTTCCTTCACATAGATGGAATAATAAAATGGACATACAAAACATACAGAAGAGAATTAGCCCTTAACGTGAGAGTACTTAATGCTGCGACCATGTAACATGAATACACTGTATTTGAATTGATCAAAACAAAATCTAGAATTGGGACATAGAACAATGTTAATGGTAAAGACACTACATATTAAATCAGTCATGAAGATCAATGGACCATTTGAGACAAATCATCAAAGTCTATGTATTCAGCTACCTCTAATTAAAACTAACATCACCCTTAATTCAATGACAACAAATGTTTTCATTTAATACAAAAACACAGATCCAGTTTATAACAACTAAAAATTCAATCAAAATCCAACTCAAACAGACTTAAAAGAAAGGAGAAACAATGGAACAGGGGTAAAGGACCTCAAGCGGAAACGAAGAGCAACGATCTCAAATCGACCCTCGACGACGCCGGAAACCAACCAAACGGCACCTCAACGCACGACTGAAACAGAGCCTCCCTAGACAACGACCATCGACGACCTCAACACTCCATTATCTAGCGCTAAACAGATCTCGCAAACAAGCTCCGAGATGAATTCAACTGTTTTTGACGTGTGCGTGTGTGTGTAAAGCTTCATTCAGGTGTGTGTTCTGGGCGTTCTTAGAGTTTTTCGGCCGGATGCCGGCAGCTACGAGGTGCAGGGAGGTGATGGAGTGTCCTGCAGTGTTCAGTCGCCGGTTTCCGGTGATCGGTCTGATCGGAGTTGTCGCTGATTGGCGTTGCGTGTGGTTTCTTTGCTAGAGATGAAGAGAGTAGGGTGTCAGGGTGTTCGTTTATGCAGCTGAGGAAGATCAAGTGATTGTTTTGTTCCCAGAGATCAGACGGAGGGGGGTCGTCTGTATGGATAGGATAACGAAAGGGGGGGGGGTCTCCTCAATTTTTGCGCTTCTGATCATTTTTTTAAAGTGTATTTTTGTGTGTATATATAGTAGTGTATAGGGTGTGTGGGGGGAATAGTTTTGGGGGAAAAATATTTTGGGGAAGGTATTTTGGGGGGAAAATATTTTTGGGGAATGTCTTTTTGGGGGAAAAATATTTTGGGGAAGGTCTTTTGGGGGAAGGTCTTATGTGGGGAATATTTTTGGGGGAAGGTCTTATGTGGGGAATATTTTTGGGGAAAGGGTTCTTCTAATTTTTATTCCCAATTTCTTTTTATATTCTTCTTTTTTTATTAAAAATCCTAGAATTAAAAACGTAAGTTATCTAAAATTATACTAATTATGAAAATTATAAAACTACGTAATCCTAAATTAGAAGAGAAAGATCAACAAAAGGAAAAGGTATAAAAATCAAATATTTTTTGTGAATTTTAAATTTTTATGAAAATCAAATGACTTTCGATAAAACCTAAATGCTATGCAAGATATTTTTTTATATTTATTATTTTGATTTTAAAATATTAAAATGCATGAAATGCAACTGAATAAAGGAAAATTCCTAAAAAAATCAATTAAAATTATTTTGATCTATTTTTGGAGTTATCTTCATGTACGGCAAAAATCACGTGCTCACAGTATAGATAGTCAAATGGGATGTAGGAGTCTTTTAAACATGTTAAGTCTGGATTTTTCTTCAGTCCCATCATCTTAAGGAAACCCCTTCCTTTGCGATTCTCGGGCATAAGCAAACCCGGAGTCTCCCAAGGAATTAGATGAGAGGCGGCAGCCAGGGTTTGAGGTGGTGTTGAGAGAGAATTGTGAGAGGAGAGGATTCAGAAGCGGCAGTTGAGAGAAAAATGAATTAGGGTTGGGAGTTTGGTAAATTAAAAAAGGAAAGGGCGTGTTTGGGCTGTTGATCTTCTACATCAACGGCTGTGATTAAATGGGGGATCCGGTCGGGTATTAAAATGGGTTATGGGTTGGGTTAGTTTTAAAAATGGCTTGTTGAAATTGGATTCAAATTGGGACTGAAATGTGTCTATGATTGAAATGTAAATGGGGCCATAAGTTAAATAGCCAGTTTTTCTCCTTTAATTTATAAAAAATAGTTAAAATAATTTTAAAAATAAATTAAAAGCACTAAACTAATTAATAATATATAAAAATTAATCTAAAAATACTGGAAATAATTTTATAATTATAAAATACCATTAATCGTAATATAGGCTATAATTGCAATTGTGTGCAATTTAGCTTTAAAAATACCAAATAAATTTAAAAATATGCAAAAATCACTTTTATTATATTTGGTATAAATATGAGAATAAAAGAAGTTATTCACCAAAATAATAGTTTTAGAAGTAATTACTGAATTCTGTGGTATTAAAAAATAGACGATAAATCGATTTAAAAATTATTAAAAATTTGGAAAAGTACCAAAACTCTTGGGTGTGCTTGTATATGCAAATATATGTTATTTTGAAAGTACTTTGGGTATAAAAATACTTAGGAAAAAATTGGGTATCAACATCCATAACATAGAACGAACCTACTCGAGGCCTTAAATCACGTATAACAACATTAAAACTACGAATCGCCCCTCAAACCAAACTTAATGAACTTTGAATCTTTCAACTTCCAAAACGTGTGCCGAGACATATCAAATCAATCTGAAATAAACTCAAATTTTGCACAAAAGTCCCAAATGACATAACAAAGCTATTCCAATTCCTAAATTCACAATCTGAATAATATATCTTCAAAGTCAACTCTCGGTCAAATTTATGAAATTCCAAACAATAGAATTTCTTACTCTCACACAATTAGTGTCGAACTCTTCTAGAAATATCCAAATGAAAATTCGGTCAGACGCCCCAGTCCAAAATAACTATCTGGACCTAACGGAACCATCAGAACTCCAATCTAAGGTCAAATACTAAAAAGTCAAATTTGGTTAAGTCTTCCAATCTAAAGCTTCAATCATGAAGTTCATTCTGTCATATCAAATCCGAATAACTTGAAAACCAAAACCGACGATTCACACAAGTCATAATACATCATATCATTCTGCTCAAGACATCAAATAGAAGAATATATATGCTCAAATCGACTAGTCGGGTCGTTTAAGGAAGTTATCCACCTTATCAGGAGGTTGGTAGAATAGTATAGGGACAAGAAGAGGGAATTGCACATGTTGTTTATTTACCTAGAGAAGGCGTATGACAAGGTCCATAGGGAAGTTCCTTGGAGATACCTGAAAGTGAAAGGTGTGCATGTAGCTTATATTAGAGCGATAATAGATATGTATGATGGAGCTAAGACTCAAGTTATGACTGTGGGAGGTAAATCAGATCCTTTTACAGTGGTTATGGGGCTACACCAAGGATCTAAGCTTAGTCCATTTTTATTTCCCCTGGCAGTAGATGCACTGACACACCATATTGAAGGAAAGGTGCCAAAATGTATGTTGTTCACTGATAATATAGTTCTGATTGATAAGATGTGAGGCAGTGTTAATGAGAGACTGGAGGTATGGAGGTAGGCCCTGGAGTCTAAAGGTTTCAGGTTGAGTAAGACCAAGACGGAATATTTAGAGTGCAAGTTCACCGACGTGTCGGGGAAGCGAACATGGAAGTAAGGCTTGACTCACAAGTCATCCCTAAGAGAGAGAGTTTCAAGTACCTAGGGTAAATTATCCAGGGATATGGGGAGTTCGACGGGGATATCACACACCGTATCGAAGTGGGGTGGATGAAATGGAGGTTAGCATCTAGAGTTTTGTGTGACAAGAATGTGCCATCGAAACTTAAAGGTAAGTTCAATAAATCAGTGGTTATACCGGCCATGTTGTATGGAGTTGAGTGTTGGCCAGTCAAAATTTCATATACCCAGAAGATGAAAGTAGCAGAAATGAGGATGTTGAGATGGATGTGCAGGCACACTAGGATGGATAAGATTAGGAATGAGGATATTCGGGAGAGGGTGGGCGTGGCCCCCCATCGATGACAAGATGTAGGAAGCGGAGCTTAGATGGTTCGGGCACGTACGGAGGAGGAGCCTAGATGCTCCGATTAGGAGGTGTGAGCGGTTAGTTCTGGCAAGTACGAGAAGAGGTAGAGGGCGTCCTAAGAAGTATTTGTGCGAGGTGATCAGGAAGAACATGGTGGGGTTTCAGATTTTCGAGGACATGGTCCTTGATAGGAAGGTGTTAAGGTAGAACATTAGGGTTGTAGGTTAGGGTAGTCGAGCATTTCTCCTCGTTGTGCCGGCTAGTCTGATAGTATTTTGTCTAGGACTGCTAGCGGTTTTTGTTGTGTTTCACACTTTTTTGGCCTTTTTATTAATTTTTGTCTTTTACGATGCTAATACTATTTTTCTAGTTTCTGTATTTGTTACGGATCTATTGTCTCAGAGCCGAGGGTCTCCCGAAAATATCTTCTCTATCCCTCCAGGGTAGGGGCAAGGTCTGCATACACTCTACTCTCCCCAGATCCCGAATTTTTTTTCTTTTTGTGAGTTTAGGTAGAGTGTCGAAGGTCCAACTACTACAATCTGTACAGCAATAATCGCGAGGTCATTTAGATTCAAACTCATAGAATATAGTTTAAATTGTATTCTCTTGACCATATCGATGTTTCTTTGAAACTATAAATTAACTAAGTCAAATTCTTCATTTATATAACTAAACTTTTAAAATCAAAATTGTGGTTGTGCAAACTAGCTGATGGGCTGGTCGGTCCAACGGGCTCACTTATGTTGGGTGATTGATACAAAAGGGACATTTTGGAATAATTATACAAATGTCTTAAAATTAACGATATTTAAAAAACTAACCCCGAACCTGCACAAGCTTTGTAGGAGTTCCTCTATTGAATTAAATTGTTTTTCGAAGTCTACCGGATTATCATATTTTTTTTCTCCATGATTTCTTTACCAATGTGGTAGAGTTGATGTTATTATTACTCAACTTTTCTATTAAGTTATTCATTGAAGTCTACCGGATTGTCATACTTCTGTTTTTCAGGAATTTCTCTGCCGGGTCGGTAGAGTTGATACTATATTATCTACCTATCTATTAAGATTTTCATCGAAGTTTATTGGATACGAATACTTTTTATAGGTTATTTTAACAAGGTGTTCTTCAAATTTACAACTTCAATTTCGATCAAACTATACCAAATTTGTTCCTAATGATCTCAAATTTGAAATAACGCTTTCAAATACCAATATATATATATATATATATATGAATCAATCACCAATATAGTCCAATAACACTAAATTAAAAAAAAACTCATTTTGTCTTCTTCAACACTTTCTAAGGTCCAACAATAGAGTTTTGAGATCTTTTTCCGTTAATCTAAAATTTGTGTCCGAACTAAAAGCTTAAGTACAAATTATCAATATTCGAACGATTTTAACAACAATCGATCATCAATGGAGAAGGCATTGGGCGTTGTATCCTCATCTTCTGCTTCAAAAATCTCATTGATAGTGTTTAAGAGGTTGGTTGTGAGGTCGCCCATTACCTTCGTTCTTTCTTCTCTGTTACCTGCCATATTAGATCTGTGCATACAAAGAAAGGAGATCCTGTTCTTGTCCTTTTTTATTCTAATTAGCAGTCCGTATTAGATATAGATCTAGAGGAAACTAAAAATTTAACTAAAAAATTTTCACAGACGGCGCCAAATTATTTGACCAAAAAATAGTAACTTTTCGGTTAAAACGTATACTTGTTTATTGGAGGATTAAATCTAGTTAATGATAATTTCCCTAAATCCTAACTTATAGGACGTGGCTAACGTGTAGATAGATATGGCAGAGTATTAAGTATAACATTCAATGAATATCTAAAGAGATGTGAATAATAATGGAGGAGTAATCAGCAATAAATAACAATAAATGACATTTAAGTAAATAAGAGGAGTGATTCACCCAATAATGAATGAACTAGATGATTGTTCCTCCTGACAATGATAAGTGATAGATAAATCCTAGAATGTTCAAAGGCTATTCTTGGATCTGATGGAAAAATATAGAATACTGTGAGTGAGAATCTTGATGAAAAGGTAAAGTTTGTAGCTTTGCTAGAGAGAGAGAGAGAGTCTTTTTTTGAAAAGTGTTCTTATCAAGTAAATATTACATGTCTTATACCATTGTCTCTTTTTGTCTTTATATAAGACATGTCCCTAATAATCTCTAATAGTACATGTGCAGAGAATATTCTCTTCAATATCCTATTTCAAAAATTAGTTGTTATTGTTCTATCTACGGTGCTCGACCTCAGTCATTATTGACAGCTCGAGCACGAATCTCGCTGCTTCCTAGTCGACCTCGACTGACCCTTTCCTTAATGCTATTTTTCCCCGAATATTATAGGGCAAATTTTGACCTATACAAGTATGAACATAAAATGATCCTTTAAAAAAATTACTAGTGGCAGTGGTGGTTAGCGATGATAGTTTTAAGGTGGTGATTGAAAGTGGTCATGGCTAGTTGAGGAGGCTCGGAAAGTAGTTGTGCAGTTGTGGCCGGTGAAAAATATGCGATGGTTTCCACAGTTAGAAATATATAATAGTGGCTGGTGGTTGTTGTGAGATCCAAGCTATTGGTGGTGGAGGCTTATGATGTCGGTGGTTGTGCGGTTGAGACTAGTGGTAGAGGGTGCTGGTAGTAATGACTTATGGGGGATGTGGTTGTTGGTAGTGGTTAGCAAAGGTGGCAATGGAGGCTGATGGTAACACATGAGCTTGATAGTGGTGGTTATACGAGAAGTTTTACTGTGTGCCTCACATAACTGACTTGTCACGCCCCAAACTCGGGGAGCGCGACCGGCGCTCAACCAAGTGAACCCGGTTAAGCAAACCTGTTGAACACTTTCTAACCAAACTCACCCATGTTTCAAAGAGAGTACATAACATTGTTAATTAACCAATAAGGAGATCATATATACAATACCAAACCGTTTTTATTATTTACATTATTTTTAAGTCTCCAAAATACACACATTCGTATGGTTTGAATAGAACAAGTGATCAAAATACAACATAGCTTGTTTGACTTTTCTAACACCCATATACAACCCACATCGTGTATGCGGAGCCTTAAAAAGATACATAAGAGTTTTATCATAGTACCGGCAACAACGCTCCGGCTATACCTCAAAATGTGATAATAATATGAAGAAAAGATACAATACATGACCCCAGGATGAGGTGGGTCTCACCAACTCTGCTGGGAAGAGGATGTGCCACTATCTCTGATCAACACTGCCTGTTATGGAACTACCTACATCTATTTAAAGATGCAGTGCCCCCGATAAAATGGGTGTTAGTACTGTTGAATAGTACTAGTATGTTTAACTAAATACCATCTCAATAGAATAAATAACAATACAAGGAGGAACAATTATAAAATCAATAAAAGCCTCAAACAATACCAAGACATCAAGTTACGAATCACATAGTTTTCAAGTAAATTTCCATGATTTTAGGTTGGGAGATCTTTAGTACCGATATACTATCATTCACAATACCACCGTATTCTTACACGGAGTCCGATCACGATCCGATTGGATGGGCCTTCTCATTTGAGACATCAACCATAATCACAATTTTAATTATAATTTTCAGCACAGTCACCACCATGTGTGCAGCGTGGTGTCCGATCACTGCCCGATAGGCTAGGCCGTCTCGCCCGAAATATTACCATTTTCTATCAATCATCTCACTTCATACTTCTTTCACATCTTTTAAATTCATTCGGCACCAATGGCCACAATTGTAACATCATACTTGGCACTTGGCCGTAGTTCATAATTCAAGCTATTTTTCAACTTTCCAGCATCATTATCATCATAAAAAATAATAAGGCTTTCCATTCAAGATGTTAAATACACATGAGCAACTTGGGAATTTTAGGCACATAGAGATTTTTTCACACAATTTGTCATAACAACCTTCATTCGAACTTGACTTGAAGTCTTAACATTTTTAACTCATATTCCATATTTTGAACACATCCTCAATGACAAGATAGCATGATGAAGCATTTAGAATACATATTAAACATATATCCTTCGACACAAGCATAGTCGGAATAGCCAATTCTATAATGATCAATTTGGGACTTACACCAATTGCATGAATACTGTGTGATTCAATTCTAAAAAGAGGGGTTTAGACAATATACCTCAATTGAGATTCTTTAAACTCTAATATATTCCGAAATTTCTTAGCAACTTCAATCTATTTTGAAAATATAACAATTTGAACCAAAATTAGGGAGGTGATCATAATTCTAGCTCATTTGAGCATTTTATCAACCACTAGGTGTGCATCAAGATTTTAAGGTCCTTTTTATGAAAGACTTCATCATCCCACAACCCATCCTTTACCATTTTTAGCTTACAATCTTCCTTACACTCTTTAATAACATATGCATGCAAGATAAATAACTCCCATACCCAAGATTTGTCTTGCTAATTACTCATTTTTAGTAAATTTTTGAAATTAAGGGCTAGGGAATAGATTCTTACCTCTTAGGATGAAGACCTAGTGAGTTATTCTTACAAATTCCTCAACTATGATCAAGAATTGATGAATGAAGAGCTTAGGGACTCCTCTTCTCACTCTATGGTATCCTCTCTCCAGAAATGTAAGATATTTCCTTATAAAATGACCCCTAAAAGTGTTATATTAAGAAGGGATCGGGTTCAAAAATTAGAAAAATGGGAGCCCCCGACACAGATCTGCGTCCGCATAATGGTTCTAAGGTCCGCAAAGTGGGCCGCATAGTTTGTCCTCCGAAACTGACGTTTTCTGCTTCCATCAGCGACCAGTCTACGGTCGCATAATACGTCGCGGAACCTCCATTTGAAAATTTTCAAGGTTGGATATGCGATCAGAGTGCCGCCCGCAAAATGGTTTTGCGTTCGCATAACAGGCCGTGGAAATGACATAAAAAATGGCCCAAAAGACTGCCTCACTTTGCGGCCATTCTGCGGCCCGCAAAATGATTATGCGGCCGCATAATGAGCCGCAGAAACGCCCAATTTTGCCAAACATTTTTCTTTAACTCTTTAGCATACTGTTATACCCAAAAATTATGTACCGCGGTTCGCTTACATCACTGCACTTCCACTTGACACCTATCGTAATGATAAACATTTCGTCTCGCTGTGAGCTTATCTTGAATTCTCAAAAAAACTTATGTCGTTCCATCCCCGCAGGGGCAGAGAACTCGTTGCTGTCTCCGAGAACTACATAGGGTCTGAGACCCACTTCCTTGAAAAGAGGGAGAAAGCTTGGGCGGCCCCCCAACCATTAGCATATTCTAAGATTCAGATGACTAATTGGTTGGGAATCATGAATTATCACGTCTTGACAGTAAGTCTTGATTAGGCTACTGACCTCTAGATTCTCGAGAAACTCGGTGATCTCGAAGTTTTTCGAAGCCTGGTCAAAGTATGACTGGTTAGGGGGCGAGTCTTCCTGAATAGCCTGGATTTTCCTGTCGAGAGTGACTTTAAAAGTATTACCTAAACTCTTCCGACTGAATATGATAAAGCCTATAAAACATAGAGCTACTATCATTTCTTCATTATAAATTGAGATCTTCTTCGAACTTCATACACAAATAGATAGAATAGCAGTAAATAACATCTTTCTAATCTCTACAAAATCTTTATCACATAAGTCTAACTCAACAACACGAAATTTCGGGTTTTAGGTGAAATTTTACGGGGCCTTACATGACATTAATTGTGTGAGGCCCCTTTTTGTCTCACAAATTTGTGGACCCCGATCTTACACTTTTAGATTCACAAAATTTGGGTCCACAAAATTGTAATACAAAAAAGAGATTTCAATACAATTAGCGTCAGTTGGACGAGTCACAAAATAAAATTTTTTTACTTATACGATGGAAACTGATTATAAAGATGGTTGGTTGGCAGGTGATAGTGATGATGGACAAGACAATTGTTTGCCATGGTAATAAATGTAGTAATCGTAAAAGATAACATCACATGAATCTTTAAGTGAATATCTTAATAATTTATCTTGATAATTTTAAGATTATGTATAGGATCAAATTAGTTGAAACCTATTAAGACCTATAATTGATTATAAAAAGAAAAAAATACACTTAATTTGCTAAGATTAAAGCAGATCTAAGGTTTAAAGTGTGTGAGCTCTTACAATAAATTCAAGTTAATCGTTAATACTATGGCTTCACCATAGAATATTTATAAATATATACTTATTGAATTTCTTAATATACATATGCATGAATTGTACAAAAATTATTGAATTCACGTGAATCCATAATCAATCTCGCCCGTAGCTAAGATACGAATGATTCAATCATACTTCCATTAAGTACAAAGAAAAAACGGCTTAATATGTCATCATAATGTACTATTTATAAGTTCAATACCATTATTTGTATCAAATAGTAGTAACGTCATTATGTCAACTATTCTTTGGTGTTTGCTAGATCTTTTAATTTTTTAATAGAAACGGGTTGCATACCTTACCTAAATAATGGACACATATCAGATGTATTATACGAGAATGAGAATTCGAGCCATAGAATTATCAATTAATATAACACAAAGCACTTATTGGATATAACAATATAATGTACTTATATTCCTGTATTAGTCGGCAATGACTAGGACTTGGAAGGGATTCCTCATTTTTGAATAGCCGGCAGTTAGGTTTACGATTGTATTATATATACCATAGTCGGTGGCGGACCTATGTATAACATCGAGAGGTCATTTGATCCGTAAATTTCGATAGAAATTTGTATGTGTATATACCTTGAAAATAATTATATAAATAACTTAGCACCCGGAACACTAAAAGCCTTTAAGGAACATTGTTAATCAGAACAATGATACCCATCGCGTTAAAATGTTGACTATCGTGACAGGTACCTCATATATTCAAACTTTACTATAGAGTTG
The DNA here is from genome assembly GCA_026770625.1 of Nicotiana glauca. Classification (NCBI taxonomy): domain Eukaryota; kingdom Viridiplantae; phylum Streptophyta; class Magnoliopsida; order Solanales; family Solanaceae; genus Nicotiana; species Nicotiana glauca. Next base: position 3,528 of record MU751053.1, on the reverse strand, counting down.
GTCAAGCTCATACTTCTTCTGGTATTGTTTGAAAAACAACTTCATTCACACCTAAATTAGAGTTTTTCTATTCTCTCAGACATCTACTTAATTTTCAACCAGCCAAAAGGTGGAAAGACAGAATATACACAAAGTTTATATTTAAAGCACTGTTTGTGGTTCACCTTAGGTGGTATCTTCTACTATCTCACCTTAGTTACTTCGATTTGTATAAGCAGTGGTTGTCTTGTTATAACTTGTAATTATCAATTAGCGTCGGTTTTAAGCTAAGTTTCTTCCTGATTTTTTTTTTTAAAGAATACGAATAGAAGCAACAGTTTCCTAGAAGGTGGACGAAATTGGTCCAGGAAACGAAAGCTATGGTACAATGAACCTGGACAATAAATACAATAACTCTCTTGCCTTCCCCCTTTATATATTTTTTTTTTGAGAGTTTAACGGAGTATTCATTAATTATTTACGCCATCAGATGGTTATTATAAAAAGATCCTGTATAAATGATAAATTAATAACTATCTTTGATTAAACTATATATAATGATAGTGTAAAAATATGTACTCTATAAATGTAGTACTACTAATTAATCTTCCTTTTAATCGTGTTTTGTGTGTAGAACTAGTGGAGTTAATGGTTCCTGGTATTGTGTGCTAAAGTAGAAGTGACATAAGCAAAAGTTTGGAGTGCCAAATTTATTATTATACCAGTAATATATACCTTTCTCTATAATTGTATACCTAATGCAATTCCGAAGGTCTACATTAAAACTTTGTCCATTACCAGTTTAATTAATTAATTATCTCTTTCCAAATTTCATTTATGTAACATCACAAATCTTAAGAATCACCAACTACTGTATGTTGTAAAACTTTGCATCGACATATACTACTTTCCAGTTTGTTTCCTTTGATAGATAAAAATATTAAATCTCCATAGTTAAGACTTAGAGTCGTTTGGCCAAACTGTCAAAATCTGTTTATTTTGAAAAATATTTTTTTTGAGAACTACTTGTAAAATAATAATTTGTGGTTGACCAATTCATTTAAGAAGTACTTTTTACAACATTTGGTAAACAAATTATGTTTGACCGATCTTTCTAAAAAGTACTTTTAAGTGTCAAATTACCAAAAAGAATAGTACCAAGGTCTTATAATTCTTTTAAAGAGAAAAATGAACTCAAATATTTATTGTAACAAACTTTTATTATTTTTTATGTAATTTAACTAAAATATAAAACATAAAGTAAACAAACATATTAAAGATTTAAATCAATTTTACGTATATAGTTATACCAAAGCATATATTATTATTTAGTGTAATTACTTATTGTCACATGATGATTGAATCATCAAAATACATCATTCAGTCTAAATTAGAAGTCTATTTCTCAAATTACTATATATTGATAATCTACCATGAAATAATAAGTAAAGTCACTCACACATGATAATATTTTCAACAATTTCATCTATACGTCTATCACACAATTCCTCCATATTAGTAGAAGAATTGTCTTGCATTTCTAAAGGAGTATCAGAAGGCCATCTCCTTCCTTAATTTCAGCAGTAATGTCTGTAGACAATAAATTTGCGTCAAGAAAATAAAATCAAGACCGAAGATATCGCAAAAATCGTAGTATTTGATTTTGAATATTTGAGTGTTACAATCTCTATGAATCCTTTGATTCTTCTTTTCAATAGTAAATAAATTCAAGGGCCTTTGAGCTTGATCTTGAATCTATGTTTGTTGTCACGAACGATGATCTTGTTCTTGAGCTTTGAGCTTGATTGCTTGGACTTGAACTTGATTTCTTCTTCGTTCTTGAGCTTGAACTGGATTTCTTCTTCGTTCTTGATCTTGAACTTGATTGCTTGAAGCTTGAAGCTTGAAACTTGATTGCTTGAAGCTTGAAACTTGTGGAGGAATTTGCACCGTTTGATCCACGAGCTCTTTCTTGCTTCTTGTTATAACTTTTGGTCCCTTTTCTGAGTTATGAAGACCGCTATTTATAGATGTGGAAAGGAAGAGTTATGATAGGAACAAACTCTTTCTGACCAATCAAATTGAAGTGTGACATGGCCACATTTGATTGGCCAAAACATGTCACTTGCACACGTGGCGCGATTTCATTGGCCTTTTAGTGTGACTTGGCATGCCTTGTCATTTTGACACGTGGCATGATCCTATTGGCTCTTCCGTTTGACTTGGCGTGCCATGTCATTTGACACGTGACACCAAATTGGGCCTCTAGGAAGATGACATCTTGGGCCTAATGAATTGGGCTCATCACTTTAGCCCAATTAAATGGGCTAGCCTAATGGATTAAGACTTATTTATTTAATCCACACACACATATATATATATATACATATATATATGTGTATATATATATTCAGACTTATATAATTAATTCAATTATATTAGCCCGTAGTATTTATTTGGACTAGTATATTTAAAATATAATCCAAATTATTTATTGAATTTAAATTCAACAAATTTTACATGCCTACAAATGCCCCCTACTTCAAGACTTGTCAACTACGAAAGTGTCGATCTCAAAAGACTAGTCTTGAAGTATTAGTTGAGCAATGAATTTGGAGTCCAGATCAAGTAAAAACTGTCCCGCAATTTATTCCTTGTCAATTCAAATTTGTATAGAAATAATACTAAGCCGCATAGGCATAGTATTCTTGGAACTCAAATCCAACATTATCAAGGATTTCATTAGAAAAGAATCATACGTACGTTGGCATCGGATTCCTGGTACTTGAATTTAACATTGCCAAGGATTTCATTTTCCCTTAATTAGAAAGGATCAAACAGTAATGATTAGGCTAGGATAAGTTGCATTCACATGTTTTCATTCCCGTATCCACGTCATTCAGTTTGGCAATTTATTTTACATTGCTTCAGACTCAAACTTAGCTATATCGAAACTTTTTCCCGTAATTTACTATGGACTCCCACGCTTTGAAAACTCTTTCTTCCAGCGAAACTCCTAGCTTGGATCAGATTACTACGACCGCCTCAACAAGTTAAATCCTTGTAGGAAACCAATTGTTGCAATGTACCACATCGAATATTACTTCTCAATATCCGCCTTTAATCATCTATATATACGGATACATACTCTTCTCTCGTAAACGCCCATCTCAACGTGTTTACAAATTATTTTGACAACTTGAAAGTATTAACGCGAAGGTAATTTCTTCTTCTGTTCTTGTGTTTTTCTTGTTTTGTTATTTTTTTTTTTTTGTAGGTCAAGCAAGAAATATATGTTCTTGTTTAACGAGATGATCCACGCATGAAGGAGGCAGTCTTGGAGTGTGAGGGGATGGGTACTCATTAACCGTTAACCGTCTAAGCCAAAGATTTATTTTATCGTAGGCAAAGAACATCATACCGATGCCAAAGATTTATTATCTGAAGCGAAGACATTACACAGTTTGAGCTAATGTCTTCATCTTGTTTGAAGATTTAACTTCATTTTATCTAAGGCATAGACCATTACACCGTCTGGGCCAAAGATTT
>MU751049.1:24013-35062 GCA_026770625.1 Nicotiana glauca | reverse complement strand
TCTTACCATCTAATATTCTATCTATATTCTATATTATTCTCTCAATTTTGTTACTATCAAGTATCAAGTTTCAACTTTCAAGTATTTGGGCAATTTTTTTGGAGCAACTTTCAAGCTTCAAATTAAATTCGTCAAGTATTTGAGCAATTTCTTCAAGTTTCAATATTTAATCACGGTGCACTCGTTCCATCTTCTAATTTTAATATATAACTTTTACGTATCATTTTAGTGCTTAATTTTTGTGTTTACTTTACGTGTTATATTTTCGTATTTTATTTGTGTGATTAATATTTGTGTTAGTTTTTTTAATTTAGTATCGTATTTAAATTATGGCACCTAAAAATGTATTTGGTATGTTTAAAAAAAGTAGTAAAGGTGAAAGTAGTAGTAATTCTAGTCCTAATCCTGACCCTTCTATAGACCTAGAGTTAGAAAGAATATTGATGAAATGACTCATGTTGATGAAACTTTATTTTCCCAACCCCCCATATTTTATGATGTTCATGTCGGAGAACAATTAGATCATGAAACTTTACAAAAACAATTTGGCAATGATATTTTTTTTGAGGATGAAGAAAATGAGGAAGAAGAATTAGACGAAACACCCACTAGTCCCGTAACACAAGCTCCAACTCAGAGTCAATCTCAGTCTGGAGCTTTACCCCCTGTACCCCCTGTAAGGGGTAAGCCTAAGGCTGAACGTCCTAACTCAGAGATATGAATGATATAACAGGTTTAGATTACTCTATTGATGATGAACTTAATTCTTATCGTAATCAAGGATTGGAAAATATTAAAGACAAAGAAGGCAAGGAACAACTTTTGTCATGGTGGAGGGAGCGTGGCAAGGCATTTCCAACACTTTCAATTATCGCCCGAGATATCCTGGCTATTCAAGCATCATCAGTAGCATCGAAGTGTGCTTTCAGCGCGGCAAGATTTCAAATTGGAGATCATATACATTCATTAGAGGAGGACAGTCTAGAGATTTCCGTATTATTCAGAGAATGGATTAATTCAGAAAGAAGAAATCTTGATTTTGAAAAATTAACCACTAGGGAAGAAGAAGAATATAATGAGATACTAACCACTGGAAGCTCATGGAACATCAATCAACATTTCCAATTCCATTAGAATGTCCGAGAGATATTATTGATAATTTACAAAGAAGCTATATAGGAGCTTACAAATATTAGTATGATAATTTGTAATTGGCTACTAAGAGGCCTAGTTCAAACAGAACCCTTCCTAGAAGGTGACTGCGTAAATTAGGTGCTCTTCAAAAGAATTATATTGGTATTTGAGATTTGAAAGTTCAATTAATAAAATAAAAGGCTCTAAGTGTTGAATTAATTTTATGTATTGTCTTAAATAAATTATAACTCTATTATAAATTTACATTTACTAGAATATTTCATTACAAGTCTTTTGTTTTAATATTTTATAATTCTTTACTAAGTTTTGTAATTTTCATTTTAACATTTAAATATGCTAAATAAGTCAAAAAACTATCCGTTTCAAACTTAAAAACTTAGTCATTTTCAAAAAAATAGACATTTAAAAAAAACTACACTTAACGCCCACGAACCCGTCCCGTCCCGTCCCATCTCATCCCGCTATCACGACCCCAGTTCGCCCTCTGTGAACATGTCGTGATGGCACCTAGTCCCTACAAATAGGTAAGCCTAAAAATATGGAATTTACACAACTTGCGGAAAACAAACTATCTTACGGAAAATAAGCTAACTTGCGGAAAGCAAACTATCTTACGGAAAATAAGCTAACTTGCGGAAGCAAAACAACTGAAAATCTTATTATCAAGTGAAAACTGTGTATAAGTTCCACTTGGCATAATACAACCCATATCACAAAAACCAAAGGAAACAACTCCCAAAACCCGGAAACTCACAGGAAAACACAGGCTAAAAGAAATGAAATACACTGCTCTAACTCCAGAATGTCTACACAACCGAAAGGAAAGGAAAGTCATATACTAAAGCTGGAATAAGATAGAGACTTCTGGTCTGCGTACGTGGCGATATACCTCAAATTCTCTGCTAGATCTCTCCGCCACGAGGATAGTGCACCTAGGTGGAGGTACATGGAGCTGCACATGAAAAACATGCGCAGAAAAGGCATGAGTACTCAGTAAGTGCCAAGCCTAACCTCGGTTGGGTAGTGACGAGGAAAGTCAGGGCCCTATTGAGAATAAATAAAATAATAAGGCTGTCAATAGTATGAAATAGAAGAAATAATGATATACAACTATGAAATAAATCGGATTAACTACGAAATAAATCGGATTACACAACAACAATTAGCACACAGAAAATAAGATAACACATAGTAAATAGCTCAATTTAAATGCCAATAATGAGGATCTCCCAGGATACCGTCCTATAGTCCATTTTATCAATCTGTACGAGGAGCTCCCAGGATACCGTCCCGTAGTCCATTTTATCAATCTGTACGAGGAGCTCCCGGAATACCGTCCTGTAGTCCACCGTATGAATATATCTGAAGGATCTCCCGGGATACCGTCCCGTAGTCCAACTATCAATGTATAGGGGGATCTCCCGGGAATCTAACCCGTAGTCCCAAAGTAAATGTGCAGGGGGATCTCCCGGGAATCTAACCCGTAGTCCCAAAGTAAACAAACAAGGGGGGAGCTACAGGAATCCCATATCCGTAGTCCCAATGTAAATGCGCAACCAAAATCAGAGAATATTCAGAAATGAAGTACAACAATACAAATCAACAAATAAATTCTGGTCTAACATGCTCCACGTAATTATAATTTAAGGCAAATTAAGCAAATAAGCAATTTGGATAAACTAACATGCTCTTCTATATTATCTTAGGCTATAATAGCAAGTAGGATAAAGCAAATACGAAAGAAACTCAGTTCCAGTATTTTAAGTAAAAATTTGGGTTTTCAACAATTAGCTCAAGTACGCGTTCGTCACCTCACGTACAAGGCACTCAATTACCAAATATCATATCCTGAGGGACAAAGTCCCCCACACAAGGTTAGACAAGCCACTTACCTCGAACAAGTGCAAGTCAACCTGAAATCACGCTCTTGCCACGAGTATCCGATTCCAAATGGCTCAAATCTATTCAATTAAATTGCATATTGTAAATAATAATTCAAAAAATTTATTCTACAATTAAATTCTAAGCTAATACGCGAAATTATATAAAATGACCAAAATGCCACTCGGGCCCCACGTCTCAGAATTGAATAATTTTTACATTTTCAGAACCCTCGTACTCTCATGAGTCTAACCATATAAAAATCTCCCAAATCGGAGGTCAAATGACCACTCAAAACTCAATAATTAGGTCTAAGAAGTTTCATCCAATTTTCCCCAATTTTGACCTCAAATTCGAATTCTAATGGTGGATTTAACTAGATATTGATGGAACACAACTAGATAGGGTTAAGGAAACATTACCCACTGATCTTCTCTTCAACATCCATCCAAAACCGCCTTCTCCCGAGGTAAATTTCAATTTTTCCAACTTTTGAATTAAACCCTCGGATTTTACAATTTCAGAACAGTGATAACCGCTTCTGCGGTCCAGGGACTGCTTCTGTAGTCCCGCCTATGCGGAATCTAGGCCGCTTCTGCGGTTTCATTAAACTTTCCAATTTTCGCTTCTGCGATCTCTTTATCGCAGAAGCGATTCCGCTTCTGCGGAAATCGTTCCGCTCATGTGGCTCCTGTCCAAAAGTCCACACTTCGCTTCTGTGGTTCCCAAGTCACAGAAGCGAAAATACCAGATGACAGAACTTCAGCTGCTGCACACTTCAAAATTTTACTCTGTTAACCACCCGAAATCATCCCGAGGCTCCCGGGACCTCAACCAAAAATACCAATACCTCCTAAATCATCATACAAACTTGTTCCAATTATCAAAACGCCTCGAACAATGCCAAACCCATAAAATTACATCGAATTGAAGCCTAAGCTATTCTAAAACTTCCAAAACACGCATTCGATCAAAAACCCAACCAAAACACGTCCGAGTGAACTGAAATTTTGCACACATATCCCAAATCACCTAACGAAGGTACAACAACTCTCGGAATTCCATTCCGACTCCCAGATCAAAATATCACCTATCAACCGGAAATCGCCAAAATACTAACTTCGCCAATTCAAGCCTAAATTAGCTACGGACTTCCAAAATACATTCCGAACACGCTCCCAACCTCGAAATCACCTAATGGAGCTAACTGAACCATCGGATTTCCATTTCGAGTTCATCTTCACACTGTTCCAACTACGGACCATTTTCCAATACTTAAGCTCTAATTTAGGGACTAAGTGTCCCAAAAATCTCCAAAATTCAACACCGAATGTCCCGGCAAACCAAAATAGCAGAAATGAACTTAGGGGAAACAATTAATAGGGAATCAGGGCGTAAATTTCAAAAACGACCGGCCGGGTCGTTATTTCCTCTCACACTTAAATATCCATTTGTCCTCAAACGAGTATAAAGAACATACCTGAAGTAGTGAAAAGATGAGGGTATCGGCTGCACATATCCCGCTCGATCTCCCAAGTCGCCTCCTCGGCCGGCTGACCCCGCCATTAAACCTTTACTGAAGCAATGTTCTTTGACCTCAACTTTCTGACCTGTCTATCCAATATAGCCACTGGCTCCTCAACATAAGATAAATCCTTGTCCATCTGGACTAGATGAAATCCAACACGTGCGACGGGTCTCCGTGATATCTCCGGAGCATCGAAGCATAAAATATCGGATGAACTCCTTCCAAGCTGGGAGGTAGTGCAAGTTCATAAGCAACTTCTCCCACACGCTTCAATATCTTAAAAGGACCAATAAACCTCGGACTCAACTTCCCTTTCTTCCCAAATTGCATAACGCCCTTTATAGGTGAAACCCGAAGCAAAACTCGATCTCCGATCATATATGAGACATCACGAACCTTCCTGTCCGCATAACTCTTCTGTCTGGACAGGGCTGTACGAAATCTATCCTGAATCACCTTAACCTTTTCCAACGCATCCTGAACCAAATCTGCGCCCAACAGTCTAGCCGCTCTCGGTTCAAACCAACCCACCAGAGACCTGCACCTTCTACCATATAGAGCCTCATACGGTGCCATCTGAATGCTGGACTGATGACTGTTGTTATAAGCAAACTAAGCCAATGGCAAAAACTGATCCCAAGATCCTCCAAACTCAATCACACACACACAAAGCATATCCTCTAGAATCTAAATAGTGCGTTCGGACTGTCCGTCCATCTGGGGGTGAAATGCGGTGCTCATTGCCACCCGAGTACACAACTCCTGCTGAAAAGATATCCAGAATCGTGATGTGAACTAAGTACCCCTGTCTGAAATAATAGAGACTGGAATACCATACAGACGAACAATCTCCTGGATATAAATCTCTACCAACCGCTCTGATGAGTAAGTAGTACACACAGGAATGAAGTGCGCGGACTTGGTCAGTCGATCTACAACAACCCAAATGGCATTGAATTTCTTCGCAGTCTGAGGGAGACCAACTACAAAATCCATGGTGATCCGCTCCCATTTCCATTCCGGAATCTCTATCTGTTGAAGCAACCCACCTGGCCTCCGGTGTTCATACTTCACCTGCTGACAGTTGAGGCATTTGGCTACATATTCAACTATATCTTTCTTCATCCGCCTCCACCAATAGTGCTGCCTCAAATCTTTATACATATTCACGGCACCAGGATGGATGGAATACCGCGAACTATGGGCCTCTGTTAGAATCAATTTCTGGAGCTCATTAACATCGGGTACACAAATTTGACCCTGCATCCTCAATACCCCGTTATCTCCAATGGTCACATCTATGGCATCGTCATGCTGAACCGTGTCCTTAAGGACAAGTAAATGAGGATCATCATACTGCCTCTCCCTGATACAGTCAAATAAAAAAGATCGAGAAACAACACAAGCTAGGACCCGACTGGTCTTTGAAAGATCCAAGCACACGAACTGACTAGCTAAGGCCTGAATATCCATTGCCATAGGCCTCTCTGAAGCTGATAAATGTGCTAAGCTCCCCAAACTCTCTACCCGGCGACTCAAAGCATCAGCTACCACATTGGCCTTGCCCGGGTGGTAAAAAATAGTAATATCATAATCTTTCAGCAACTATAACCACCTTCTTGACGCAAATTTAGATCCTTCTTCTTGAACAGGTGCTGCAAACTACGATGGTCAGTATAAATCTCACAAGGCACACCGTACAAATAATGGCGCCAGATTTTCAAGGCGTGAACAATAGCAGCTAGTTCAAGGCCGTGGACAGGGTAACTCTTCTCGTTTATCTTCAACTGTGTGGATGTGTAAGCAATTACCCTACCGTCCTACGTCAACACCGCTCCAAGGCCAACCCGTGAGGCATCACAACAAACTGTATAAGACCCCGAGCTAGTAGGCAATATCAAAATTGGGGATGTAGTCAAAGCTGTCTTGAGCTTCTGAAAGCTGGCCTCACACTCATCTGTCCACTGAAATGGAGCACCCATCTGAGTCAATCTAGTCATAGGAGCTGCAATCGATGAAAACCTCTCTACAAAACGATGGTAGTAACCCACCAAGCCGAGGAAACTACGAATCTCTATAGCCGAGGAGGGTCTAGGCCAACTTTGCACTGCCTATATCTTCTTCGGATCCACCCGAATTCCCTCACTCGATACCATGTGGCCTAAGAATGAAACAGAATCCAACCAAAACTCACATTTTGTGAACTTTGCATATAATTTCTTCTCTCTCAGGGTTTGAAGTACTGTCCTCAGGTGCTGCTCGTGATCTTCCTGACTTCGGGAGTATACAAGAATATCATCTATGAAAATAACCACGAACGAATTGAGATATGGCTTGAACACACTATGCATCAAATGTATAAAGGCTGCTGGGGAAATTGTCAGCCCAAATGACATAACAAGGAACTCGTAATGACCATATCGAGTCCTGAAAGCAGTCTTCGGGATGTCTGGCTCCCGAATATTTAACTGATGGTAACCTGAAAGCAAATCAATTTTAGAAAACACATCTGCACCCTGAAACTGGTCAAATAGATCATCAATACGAGGCAAAGGATAACGGTTCTTCACTGTAGCCTTATTCAACTGGCGTTAATCAATACACATACGCATAGAACCATCATTTTCTTCACAAACATGACAGGAGCACCCCAAGGTAAAACATTGGGTCGAATAAAACCCTTATCAAGCAATTCCTGTAACTGATCCTTCAACTCCTTCAATTTGGGAGGAGCCATGTGATACAGAGGAATAGAAATGGGCTGAGTGCCCGGCAACAAATCAATGCCAAAATCAATATCCCTATCGGGCGGCATGCCCGGAAGATCAGCTGGAAACACATCAGGATAATCCCGTACCACTGGGACTGAATCAACAGAAGGAGTACCAACACTAACATCCCTCACATAAGCTAAGTAAGCAGCACACCCCTTCTCAACCATACGCTGGGCTTTAAGAAAGGAGATAGCTATGTTGGGAGTGTGATCTAAAGTACCACTCCACTCAACATGCGGAATACCTGGCATAGCTAGCGTCACGGTCTTAACGTGACAATCAAGAATAGCATAATGGGGCGACAACTAGTCCATGCCCAAGATAATATCGAAATCCACCATGTCAAGTAATAATAAGTCTGCTCTGGTCTCAAAACCACAAATAATAACCAAACATGACCGATAGACACAATCCACAATAAGAGAATCTCCCACATGAGTATAAACATAAATAGGAGAGATCAAAGAATCTCGGGGCACACCCAGATGTTGAGAAAAATAAGAAGACACGTATGAATAAGTAGAGCCGGGATTGGATAGAACTGATGCCTCTCTGTGACTGACCAGTATAATACCTGTAATAACATAATCGGACACAACAGCCTCGGTACGGGCAGAAATAACATAATATCTGGCCCAGCCTCCCCCTCGAGGGAGACTTCCATCTCTCCGACTTCCGCACCTACCCTGCTGGGTAGGTGGGGTAGCAGTTGGAGCTGTGATCATGGCCTGAGAATTTTGAGGGGCACGATGTGGCTGAGAAGTCTGTGAAGAGGTACCCCTACTAAGTCTAGGGCAGTCCCTAACCATATGGCGTGTATCTTCACACTCGAAACATGCTCTGGGAGGACGTGGTGGCTGTGACTAGCTGGGGCCAAGTCTGCTGGACTGACCTCTGGAAGTACCCCGTGCAGGAGGCACGCTAGAAACTGGAGGTGCATAATAAGGCTCCTGAGGTATAGGCGGAGCTGGAGTGCTGTTGGCTGCTGGGAGAGCTGAATGAACGGGGCGATCCACATAACCCCTGCCATAACGACCTGCTACTACAGTACGGGCACCAAAGTAGTGGCCCGACTCTCGAGACCTCTTGGCCTCTCTCTCCCCTCGCTCTCTAGCTAGCATACCCTCGATCCTCCTAGCAATGCTCACTACCTACTGATAGGGAATGTCCATCTCCAACTCTCGAGCCATGCTAGATCTGATAGGTGGAATAAGACCCTTGATGAACCGATAAACCTTCTCGCGAACAGTAGCAACCAAGGCTGGTGCATGCCTGGCCAATCTGGTATAACGGATTGCTTATTCTGAAACCGTCATTGCACCCTGGCGCAAATGTTCAAACTCTGCGCGCCATGTATCCCTGAGACTTTGAGGAACAAATTCTTTCATAAATATGTCTGAGAACTATGTCCCAGTCAGTGAAGCAGCCTCGTATGGACTGTCTATCTCATAAGTGCGCCACTAGTCATATGCGGCTCCCCGAAGCTAAAAGGCAGTAAAGGAAACCCCGCTGGACTCTGCTATACCCATAGTGCGAAGAATACGGTGACACTCTTCTAGAAATCCTAAGGCATGATCTGATGCTAGCCCGCTAAAAACCGGAGGATCATACTTCTTGAACCTCTCAAGTCTCCGCTGCTCATTCTCAAAAGCAGTTGTCCCATTCTCGGGCTGAACTGGAACTGCAGGCTGTACAAGAATGATCTCTGGGGCCTACTCAACATGCACTCACTGCTCAGGAGTGTGGGCGGCGAGAGTCTGTGCTCCTCCCCCGGCCTGGGATATGGCTGCAACAAGGGGAAGCAACCCTGCCTAAGCCAACGTGGTGTACATGCTCATAAACTGTGCCAAAGTCTCCTGAAGAGCTGGAGTAGTAGTAACTGTAGGAGTGACCGGTGTCTGAACTCCAACTGGATCTGCTGGTGGTACCTCAACGACAGCTCGCACATGTGCTCTGGCTGTACCACGTGCGCGTCCACGGCCTCTATACCGGCCCCAGCCTCTAACGACTGCGGTAGGGGGTACGGTGTCCGATTATCTCGGGTAGCACGTGTCCTCACCATCTATGAGAGAATAGAAGATAGAAACTTTATAATTGGTGCCAAAGATATCGCACAACAACGAAATCAAATGAAGTGAAGATTTTTACTAAATAGTTACATAGCCTCTCGTAGATAAGCACAGACGTCTCTGTACCGATCAACGAGACTCTAATAAATCGGCCTGTGTTATGTGACTCCTATGAACCTAGAGCTCTGATACCAACTTGTCACGACCCCAGTTCTCCCTCGTGAACATGTCGTGATAGAACCTAGTCCCTACAACTAGGTAAGCCTAAAAATGCAGAATTTACACAACTTGCGGAAAACAAACTATCTTATGGAAAATAAGCTAACTTGCGGAAGCAAAACAACTAAAAATCTTACTGTCAAGTGAAACTGTGTATAAGTGCCACTTGGCATAATACAACCCATATCACAAAAACCAAAGGAAATAACTCCCAAAACCCGGAAACTCACAGGAAAACACAGGCTAAAAGAAATGAAATACACTGCTCTAACTCCAGAATGTCTACACAATCGAAAGGAAAGAAAAGTCATATACTAAAGCTGGAATAAGATAGAGACTTCTGGTCTGCGTACGTGGCAGATATACCTCAAAGTCTCTGCTAGATCTCTCCGCCGCGAGGATAGTGCACCTAGGTGGAGGTACATGGAGCTGCACATGAAAAACATGCGCAAAAGAGGCATGAGTACACCACAGTGGTACTCAGTAAGTGCCAAGCCTAACCTCGGTTGGGTAGTGACGAGGAAAGTCAGGGCCCTACTGAGATTAAATAAATAATAAGGCTATCAATAGTATGAAATAGCAGAAATAATGATATACAACTATGAAATAAATTGGATTAACTACGAAATAAATCGTATTACACAACAGCAATTAGCACATAGAAAATTAGATAACACAGAGTAAACAACTCAATTTAAATGTCAATAATTCTCACGACCCAAACCCCGCTCTGGTCGTGATGGCGCCTCTCGTGAATACAAGGCGAGCCAGATCATTTCATAACACCACTTTAAAGTAGTTAATCGGTTATACAACAGTTCGAATGTGAATTAATGATATTAATTAAAATAAATACAACCAAATACAGCCCGACTGGGGTGTCACAAGTCACGAGCATCTAGATAAGTCTAAATAGAACTACAGGGCCAACAATATACAGAATAAAATTTAGAACCAAAGGAATTAATCCGGTGCCGCGAACGCTGGCGGTCACTCTGCTCGGCTACAATAGCAATACCTTCAACCAGCTCAAAACCCGCTACTGGGTGAACAATACATGCATCTGCACGCGAGGTGCAGGGAGTAAAGTGAGTAATAAAAGTAAATAATAACTGAGCAGCCATAAATCACGTAAAGCAACCAACATGCTATACAGAAGTCGAGTACAATTTATGAGAAAACAGTGAAATCAGTGAAATCTTTAGAAATATTTTGGCTTAGTTCAAATCTCTTTCGAAAATGGTCTTTTCAATAATTACAAAAACGGTTTCAAAATAGTTAGTGTTGATTAGTGATCGTCGCAAACTCAACCCTTAGGAAGAGCGGGCGCGAATAACTTTTACCCGATAGTGGTTTTCGGGATCAATTTCCTCAGGGAGCTTAATATTGGAGTCAAGTATTTGTGAAGACTAATAAGGTGATG
>MU751049.1:0-12927 GCA_026770625.1 Nicotiana glauca | reverse complement strand
TTCAAAACTAAGGAAAATAGCCCAAAACAGTCAAATAAATGCTGCCTCGTGCTCAGCTGCTCGTACCGTGTAAAAGAACTTAACCTAAAAAAAGTAAAATATTCTATTTATACTACCTAGGAAAAACTGGACAAAAATGCCCTTGAGGGTCTGTCGCGGACCGCATGAAAATGACATGCGGCCGCATAGGGTAAAAAGGTCTTCAATATTTGAGCTTCTGGGTCTTGGACGCGGACCGCATGGAAATGGCCACGCGGCCGCGTTGGGTAAGTCACGCGGACCGCGTGAAAATGATGCGCGGCTGCACAGTTGATTTCTCCTTTAGTTTTAGCTCTCTGATCATTCACCCACTCGGACTGCACTGGTTTGGTGTGCGGCCGCGTGGGAATATGCCTTTGAATCTGAGCCTTTGTTTCTTCATCATTGCGGACCGCATAGAAATGTGTGCGGTCCGCGTGGAGTTGTGTCCAAATTTCAGGTTCTCTGATCTTTACCTGTGCGTCCGCGTGGCGAAACAGTGCGGACCGCTCAAGTTCCTTGACTTGAATATTTGTAGGATCTTCTTGTGCGGCCGCATGACAAAAGGTTGCGGTCCGCACAAGTCTTTTTACTTACACTTTAGCTCATCTCTAGACACTTGGCAGATTTCACTCCTTCCTGAGCCGATTTGTGATCTTTATCATCTAGTCGCTCAAACCTGTAATCAAGCGCAACTTGTAAGCGATTCAGGACTAATCTATATCAGTTTATGCACAAAGCTTAGGCAGAAAGGGGTATAAATCATATAAAAATCACAGTTATCAATTAGCACATAAAATCCGCCCTTCGGACACAAATACCACAGTATAACAGGTAAAATGCAAGAAGTATGCAAAATGAGCACATAAAAGCTCGCCTCTCGGGCAATATCTCAAACTGAACCAGCCCCTCGGGCTCACTCTCCACAACACTCTCGGCCCCTCGGGATCTCTCTCTCAAATCACTCTCAGAAAGAGTATCACATAATAACCGCTGCGGCACGCAGCCCGATCCACATATCATTGTGGCGTGTAGCCCGATCCATATGGGTACCCGCGCACACTGTGGGGGTGCAGACTCCGGAGGGGCAGAATTGTCTAAGATTTGCTGGAGAGGCAGAATTGTCTAAGATCCCCGAACGCGATGCTCCAGGATCCCCAACTACGCGAACGCGTCCCACTGACCGCGAACGCGATGAATAAACTTGGCAGGGCCCCAGGCCCCCTTCTACGCGAACGCGAAGCCACCCACGCGAACGCGATGCACTGGAAACTCACCCCTCCGCGAACGAGGACCAATCCCTGCGAACGCGAAGACCAATTTTGGTATGCAACTGCTGTGCATTTTCTGCAGCAATTCTAAGTTCAAAACTTCTCGTTTAGCCATCCGAAATCACCCCGAGGCCCCCGGGACCTCAACCAAAAGCACCAACATATCCCAAAACATTATTCAAACTTGTTTCAATCTTCAAAACACATCAAACAATGCTAAAACCAATAAATCACATCGGATTCAAGCCTAAGTTTCTTCAAAACTTCCGAAATACGCATTTGATCAAAAACCCGACCAAAACACCTCTGAATGACCTGAAATTTTGCACACACATCCAAAATCACCTAACAGAACTACTGAAACTCTCGGAATTCCATTCCGACCCTCGGATCAAAATCTCACCTATCAACCGGAATTCGCCAAAATACTAAATTCGCCAATTCAAGCCTAATTCTACACCGGACCTCCAAAACCAACTCCGATCACACTCCTAAGTCACAAAGCATCTCATGAAGCTAACCAAATCATCGGAAATCACATTCGAGCCCTCTAACTCATAAGCCAGCATCCGGTTGACTCTTCCAACTTAAGCCTTCTTAAAAGAGACTAAGTGTCTCATTTCCTACCAAAACCAATCCAAATCAACTCTAACACGCCAAATACTAATAATGAAACATGAAGAAGCATAAAATGGGGGAAACAGGGCGGTTCTCATAAGACGACGGGTCGGGTCGTCACATCCTCCCTAACTTAAACAAACGCTCGTCCTCGAGCGTACCCAGAGTTGTTCTAGAAGCCAACCAATAGCTGAATAACTTTACCATGCATATACTCGGGGGTGATCCCGCGTCACCCTATCTCATATACATCCGATAGCACAATATAGCTGAAATTACCCAATCCGGTCTAGCCCATAAATCATAGGACTACCTTTTCACCTCTGAAACCATCAATATGATCAAAACCTCACACCTATACTTTGAATAGTCCCGAACCAGCTGTAATAACCCATACATGCAACCTCAGGTGAAATCATATGATATACCACATAGTCCAAGCACTTGAAACGATAACTTCTATTCATAGCAGTTGCCCATAACAACCAAATACCGATAGAAAATTCCTTATTAGCTAACGTCTTATTCCAACACTTTCATATACTGACAACGATAAATGAGACACGCAACAAACCGTAACCATTTCTCAGATCAACCATTCATGAAGCCACTTCCCTTTTGGCTAATACCACAATAGATCTCCGAGCTGAACCTCGATATTATCCTCCGAACAAGCTGAAATCAAATCTGTTCGTATTCATTAGTGACCCCAACGATCACCTCGGATCCATCACACTACTCTGGTGATATGACATCTCAATATAGGCCTAAGCCACAACTTGCATAATTTGTGCACCAATAAGAAACGGTCTGAATATACTCAAATCACGAAAATGACTCACACGAAAGAGTTGTACCTCAAGCTCATCAGTACCATCACAACACAAGGCTGAGACCCCGTCTCACTTCATAGAATAGAACACATGAATCTACCCCGAAAGGTCATATCTTCACGTAGCCTCGCTACAATGCGCGATCCTATCCAAACATTGTTACACATGAAGCACCTCAAGTCACTTTGCTCAAAATCGACAGCCATACACAATTTAATGTCTGAAACCAAAGCATTTCATTACACCCACTGTGGAACAAATGACATACAACACGCAACCCGATAGGTCATAACCAACACTCCATTTACCGAGCAACATCCAATTACTCTTCCCGCTCGACTTTCACTATGAATCCCCAATAGAACCGCACCATAGGTGCCCATAATCAACAAATCATAACGTCTCACAACATAGAATAGCAACTCAAGTTGAATACGTAGCCACGTCAGCCTACCAACGGACTCATAACCAAGGAGCCTGAAGCTGCTCCTTCCACTACTACAACTCCTGCTGGAGTCGTACGATACGGTGCCCGACACCAAATCAATATCAAAATCCACAACCTCTCCCGGCGACATGCCCGACCACAAGAAACGTATCCGAAAAGTCTTTCAACACTGGAACTAAACCAATGGTAGAAACCTCTGCACTGACATCCACCACGAAGGCCCAATTAAGAAAAGCAGTCCTCCCCAACTCTCCGTTGGTCATTGGAATACAAGCCACTCTGCTGGAACATAGTCCGATGCACCTCGCCACTCCACCCGTGGCATTTTCCGGCATAGCCTATAGCGCAATAGTCTAGAATAACCCAACATTGAGACAGCCAGTCCACACCCCAACATCATATCCAAAATCTAACATACCAAGCAAAGAAGGATCCACTCGGGCCTCCAAATCCCAATAGCCGCTAAAACAATGCCGATACATACGATCCACAACCACTACATAGTCTGTACCTGAAACTCCCAGTCTCCAACTCCATATAGCACACGAATCACCATACCTGATCCTAAATTTTGCCTATTGAATATATACCACACCTCAAGTACCCAATCATTCCACGAAAGTTATTCTGAAATTCCCCTGTGCCATTACACAAACTCAGATATTAGCAGTCGATCTAGCAAGAAAATGCCACAATACTACTGAAGTATCATCAGTTAATTAAGTCACATTACCCCTTTCCGAGATAAATACTATCGCCAAATCACTTCCAATTAGCAGTATCATTTCCTTCATTATCTGAGGCTACTCTTTACTTAAGAGTTTTATGAACTTCTTTTCAGAACTGAACTGTAACTCACCTAGCCAACAACTTCCACTGATCCCATTTGAAAGAAAATAATTACGCATTCCACGCTTCGCATGCCCATATAAGATATATACATCTCCAAACCACGGTGAAACCCAACAAGAATTCTTCCCCAATTCCATTTGCACAAGCTAAACTGTCAGGACTGAATCCTTCAAACCAGACCAGACTAGACAAGTTGTCAGCACTCAGGAGCTTTGCTGCAAAATACTCGTAAGGGCTCATTACCTTGAACACATACAAAGAATTAATCATACCCTTACCATACCGATTCGGTCTACCACCAAGCTATTCCATCTATCTAGTTTCCCTCATGATTCATCATCAACTTGATATTCCCTCTTGCTGTAGCACCATAGTTCTTCAATCCAGGCTCACTACACGAGACTCAAGCACAAGACCACAATGTCTAAGACCCATAAGCCACTGAATACTCTCTCAAATGTTCCCAGAACTACCACATTCCAGAATACTTCACTTTGAAGAACTTCTTGCGAATCTAAATTCGTCACCTTTACTTCTCAAATACTGATACATGGAATCCCCATAATTAGCATAAAATACCACAAGTCTTGACCTTTCCGATGAAAACACAGTTTCTAACCACACATGCAACTTTAAGATACCCGATTGTTCCCTGTGGACTTTTTAACACATTGAAACCCCTTTCGAAAGTCATTCACTCTCATTCAAACTGCTAATTACCTGACTTGACGAACATAATCACTCGTGCCTTATTGGCACTCCGATACTGCAAAATGAGATCCTCATCCCGATACCACCAAGAAACTTCCTGCTCTATGCACCGAGCATTATTTACCAACAACAACTCTAGACATTCCGTGATGCTCATACCCTATGGGACATAATATAACCCTTGCCTTTACTCTAGTCACAACTGACTCACCCGTACGCTCCAACTGAAGCCAAAATAGCACATGACCATACAATTAGCTAATCAATACAAAACTCCAAAACTTGGCTCGAAGCCATATATCAAGACACACTCAACAACCCATAACACTTTTACTCTAATGATGCCACAATAACATAGTGAAATTAAACTCAAATCATTTATACATTTGTGGAAACACAAATCATCTAATACTGTAATCCTCTGCAAATCTCGCATTCATCCCCACATCAGTTGAGTCCAATCTCTTAAGCGACCCGAATTTTCAAATTTCAACACGTACCCTTCAATTACACATGAGATCTTCTAACATACACATAAGGATCATACCACTTAAGAACACTCCACAGGAGATAACCCACCTGCTTCGCCTCAATTTAATATTTCAGCATACCTTCCACCATCATACACATTACACAATCATTTAGTCTTCCTGGGTCTGAACTCATTCCGCCACATGTAATGCACTTCAATCTCCAACTAGGAGACACGAAAATATTCTTCACGTGCCCATATTCGGGCTACACATCAAATCACATTAGGAAACGAACTCTTGACAGTTCCTCTATTATCCAGCAGACTTCTTCGTCACTACCAAGTCACATAGATACATCTCGCAGTACTAACATACTCATCGCATGGATATCCAACCGCCATTCCGGCTAATAGGGACAATACCGAACATATAAGTTCAAATCACCTGCTCACACAATCACCACCTCGGTGGCCAAGCCATAGGCAAAGATCCGGCCTCAAGTCCTCCAAAGTATCCCAACATAAAACTCACGGAGATTACATCTCGCCTCTTGATCGGGGAATCACAAGCCTTCAAGGCACATCTAATACAGAGCGCTCATGCGCGCATACGAACATGTGGAATTTCAAGAGTTTCTTTTCAAGCTGAATCAAGGACGCACGATAAGAATTCAAAAATGTGAAGTTTTCCTAAAGGTTCCGCAACCTCTCGAGGATAAATACTGACGTTTCCATACTGATCCACAAGACTCTACTAAACCTGCTCATGACTCGTGAGACCTAGTAACCTAAGCTCTAACACCAACTTGTCACGACCCAAACCCCGCTACGGTCGTGATGGCGCCTCTCGTGAAGACAAGGCCATCCAGACCATTTGAGAACACCACTTTAAAGCAGTTAATCAGTTATACAACAGTTTGAATGTGAATTAATGATATTAATTAATATAAATACAACCCAATGCAGCCCAACCGGGGTGTCACAAGTCACAAGCATCTAGAGAAGTCTAAATAGAACTACAGGGACAACAATATACAGAATAAAATTTAGAACCAAAGGAAGTAATCCGGTGCCGCGAACGTTGGCGGTCACTCTGCTCAGCTACAATAGTAATACCTTCAACCAGCTCAAAACCCGCTACCGGGTGAACAATACATGCATCTGCACGCGAGGTGCAGTGAGTAAAGTGTGTACTCCAACTCAGTGAGTAATAAAAGTAAATAATAACTGAGCAGCCAGAAATCACATAAAGCAACCAACATGTTATACAGAAGTCGGGTACAATTTATGAGAAAATGGTGAAATCAGTGAAATCTTTAGAAATGTTTTGGCTCAGTTCAAATCTCTTTCGAAAATGGTCTTTTCAATAATTACGAAAACGGTTTCAAAATAGTTAGTGCTGATTCGCACAGAAAATCTGCCCCTCGGGCACAAATACCACAGTATAATAGGTAAAAGGAAAGAAGTATGCAAAATGAGCACATAAAAGCTTGCCTCTCGGGCAATATCTCAAACTGAACCAGCCCCTCGGGCTCACTCTCCACAACACTCTCTGTCCCTCGGGCTGTCTCTGTTAAATCACTCTCAGAAACAGTATCACATAATAACCGCTGTGGCACGCAGCCCGATCCACATATCATTGCGGTGTGCATCCCGATCCATATGGGTACCCGCGCTCACTATGGTGGTACAGACTCCGAAGGGGCTCCTACAACCCAAGCGTTATATCACTGTGACGTGCAGTCCGATCCAATATATACATACTGCGGCGTGTAGTCCGATCCATATAATATACTACTGCGGCGTACAGTCCAGTCCATATAATATACTACTGCGGGGTGCAGTCTGATCCATATAATATACTACTGCGACGTGCAGTCTGATCCATATAATATACTACTGCGGCGTGCAGTCCGATCTATATATAACCCTCACATCCAGGCCCTAGTCCTCACATCCCTCAGTGTATCCTCACATCTGTCCCTCGGCCCCACTCAGTCAGAACATCATCACAAGCTTCTCGGGCACCAGTGAAACAACAGTCCTCAGCCCAAATTATCATTTAAGACTCAATCCGTGTAAAAGTGGCTGAGTTGTAAAGTGGTGGAGAACAGTATGACTCAGTTCAAGTAATAAGTCAAAATAGTGAGGAAAACAGTGAAAATAATCCCCGAAGGGTTCAAACAGTTGGCACGAAACCCAAATACGGCAATCAACCCAAAAATAGTGATAATAAATAAATTTCAGTCAAATACGCGGTAAATTAATCAATCGGGACGGACCAAGTCACAATCCACAGCGGTGCTCTACCCTACACCCACTATCCGGCATGCAAGTCACCTCAATATAGCACTACGATGTGCAAATCCGGGGTTTCAAACCATCAGGATATCATTTACAATCATTACTCACCTCGAACCAGTAAAATCTCTAGCTGTCGACGCCTTTGCCCCTCAAATCAGCCTCAACGCGCGTCGAATCTAACCAAAATCAGAGCGAATACATCACAATATACTAAGGGAACAATACCCAATTAAAAACAATCGAAAAATAGCAAAAATCTCAAAACTAGCAAAACCCGAGCCCCGGGCCCACTTCTCAAAAAATTATAAAATTTACATCACCGGATTCGTCATCTCGCAACGAGTCTATACATATCAAGAGCACCAAATTCGGAGTTCAAATGACCCCTCAAATCCTCAATTTAAAATCTCAAAATCTCAAGCCCTAGTTCTTCCATTTTAGCTAAATTTCCATGAATTTCTAGACCAATTTCACAATATAATCGTGTTTTAAGTTCAAAACTCTTACCTCCAATAATTACCAGTCGAAACCCTCTTCGATTCTCGTCCAAAAGCTCTCAAAGATGCCCAACAATGGTGGAAATTAAGTTGGACTCGCGGAGGAAATGTTTTTAACAAACCATTCTGCCCAAGTGACTTTTACTCTATGCGAACGCGGTCAACACCCTCCCGCGTTCGCGATGAACAAAAATCATTGACCAGGAAATTACTCTACGTGAACGTGGCTCCCAGTCCGCGAACGCGATGCTTCAGGATCCCCAACTACGCGAACGCGTCCCATTGACCACGAACGCGATGAATAAACTTTGCAGGGACCCAGGCCCCCTTCTACGCGAATGCGAAGCCACCCACGCGAACGCGATGCACTGGAAACTCACCCCTTCACGAACGCGGACCAATCCCTGCGAACGCGAAGACCAATTTTGGTCTGCAACTGCTGTGTATTTTCTGCAGCAATTCTAAGTTCAAAACTTCCCGTTTAGCCATCCGAAATCACCCCGAGGCACCCGGGACCTCAACCAAAAGCACCAACATATCCCAAAACATTATTCAAACTTGTTTCAATCTTCAAAACACATCAAACAATTCTAAAACCATTAAACCACATCGGATTCAAGCCTAAGTTTCTTCAAAACTTTCGAAATACGCATTTGATCAAAAACCCGACCAAAACACCTCCAAATGACCTGAAAATTTGCACACACATCCAAAATCACCTAACAGAACTACTGCAACTCTCGGAATTCCATTCTGACCCTCGGATCAAAATCTCACCTATCAACCGGAATTCGCCAAAATACTAACTTTGCCAATTCAAGCCTAATTCTACACCGGACCATCAAAACCAATTCCGATCACACTCCTAAGTCACACATCATCTCCCGAAGCTAACAAAATCACCAGAAATCACATCCGAGCCCTCTAACTCATAAGTCAACATCTGGTTGACTCTTCCAACTTAAGCCTTCTTAAAAGAGACTAAGTGTCTCATTTCCTTCCAAAACCAATCCAAATCAACTATAACACGCCAAATACTGATAATGAAACATGAAGAAGCGTAAAATGGGAGAAACAGGGCGATTCTCATGAGACAACGGGTTGGTTCGTCACAATAATGAGGATCTTCCAGGATACCATCCTGTAGTCCATTTTATCAATCTATACGAGGAGCTCTCGGGATACCGTCCCGTAGTCCATTTTATCAATCTGTACGAGGGGCTCCCGGAATACCATCCCGTAGTCCACCGTATGAATATATCTGAAGGATCTCCCGGGATACCGTCCCGTAGTCTAACAATCAATGTGCAGGGGGATCTCCCGGGAATCTAACCCGTAGTCCCAAAGTAAATGTGCAGGGGGATCTCCCGGGAATCAAACCATTAGCCCCAAAGTAAACAAACAAGGGGAGAGCTATCGGAATCCCACATCCATAGTCCCAATGGAAATGCGCAACCAAAATCAAAGAATATTCAGAAATGAAGTACAACAATACAAAGCAACAAATAAATTCTGGTCTAACATGCTCCACGTAATTATAATTTAAGGCAAATTAAGTAAATAAGCAATTTAGATCAACTAACATGCTCTTCTATACTATCATAGGCTATAATAGCAAGCAGGATAAAGCAAATATGAAAGAAACTCAGTTCTAGTATTTTAAGTAAAAATTTGGGTTTTCAAATATTAGCTCAAGTACGCGCTCGTCGCCTCACGTACAAGGCATTCAATTACCAAATATTATATCCTAAGGGACAAAGTCCCCCACACAAGGTTAGACAAGCCACTTACTCGAACAAGTGCAAGTCAACCTGAAATCACGCTCTTGCCACGAGTATTCGACTCCAAATGGCTCAAATCTATTCAATTAAATTGCATATTGTAAATAATAATTCAAGAAATTTATTCTACAATTAAATTCTAAGCTAATACACGAGATTATGTAAAATGACCAAAATACCCCTCAGACACCACGTCTTGGAATCGAATAATTTTCATATTTTTAGAACCCTCGTACTCTCACGAGTCTAAACATATAAAAATCTCCCAAATCGGAGGTCAAATGGCCACTCAAAACTCGAAAATTAGGTCTAAGAAGTTTCATCCAATTTCCCCAATTTTGACCTCAAATTCGAATTCTAATGGTGGATTTAACTAGATATTGATAGAATACAACTAAATGAGGTTAAGGAAATATTACACACTGATCTTCTCTTCAAAATTCATCCAAAATCGCCTTCTCCCGAGCTAAATTTCAATTTTTCCAACTTTTGAATCAAACCCTCAGATTCTACTATTTCAGGACAGTGATAACCGCTTCTGCGGTCCCGCCTATGCGGAATCCAGGCCGCTTCTGCGGTCTCATTAAACTTCCCAATTTCCGCTTCTGCGGCTCCTGTTCAAAAGTCCACACTTCGCTTCTGCGGTTGCCAAGCTGCTTTTGCGGCTCCGCTTCTGCGGTTCCCAAGCCGTAGAAGCGAAAATACCGGATGATAGAACTTCAGTTGCAGCACACTTCAAAATTTTACTCCGTTAACCACACAAAATCATCCTGAGGCCCCTGGGACCTCAACGAAAAATACCAACACCTCCAAAATCATCATACAAACTTGTTCCAATCATCAAAACGCCTCAAATAATGCCAAAACCATAAAATTACATCGAATTCAAGCCTAAGCTATTCTAAAACTTCCAAAATACGCATTCAATAAAAAATCCAACCAAAACATGTCCGAGTGAACTAAAAATTTCCACACAGTTATTATTTACTTTTATTACTCACTGAGTTAGAGTACTCACTTTACTCCCTGCACCTCGCATGCAGTTGCAGGTATTGTTCACCCGATAGCGGGTTATTAGCGGATTGAAGGCATTACTATTGTAGCTGAGCAAGGTGACCGCCAGCGTTCGCGGCACCAGACTTCATCTTTTGATCTCCAGATTTCATTTTTGAATATATTATTGGCCCTGTAGTGGTGTTCAGTCTTCTTTAGATGCTCGTGACTTGTGACACTCCGGTCGGGTTGTGTTGGGTTGTAGTTAACAGTTTGAAAGGTCACTAAGTTGTATTTTTATTTCTATTCATTTATGTTTAATAATTGTTAAAGAGACGATTTGGGTTAGTTGGCTGGCCTTGTCTTCACGAGAGGCGCCATCACGACCGGGTTTGGAAATTGGGTCGTGACAACGAGTTATCATAAGTGATCAGGGAACTCATTTTATAAATAAATAATTCGCTAGTTTGCTGTCGAGATATGGAGTCACTCATAAAACATGAACACCATATCATGCTCAAACAAATGGACAAGTAGAAGTATCTAATAGAGAATTAAAAAGAATTTTAGAAAAAACTATTGACTCTTCTAGAAAAGATTGGTCTCTAAAATTAGACGATGCTTTATGGGCATAAGAAACTGCATTCAAAACTCCAATAGGCACATCTCCTTATAAACTAGTTTTTGGAAAACCTTGTCATTTACCTGTAGAACTAGAACACAAATCATATTAAGCTACAAAATTATTAAATCTGAACCTGCCAAATGCAGGTAAAAACTGCTTATTATAGCTCGATGAATTGAAGGAATTTAGATTTGAAGCATATGAAAATGCTAAAATATATAAAGAAAAGATAAAAAGATGGCATGATAATTTCATTCGCCATAAAGATTTTAAAGTTGGGAATCATGTTCTCTTGTACAATAGTCGGTTGAGACTATTCCCAGGAAAATTCAAGTCGCGATGGTCAGGACCGTATATTATAACCGAAGTAACTCCCTATGGTACCATTGAAATACAACATATAAATGGGGGAGAAAATTTAAAGTTAACGGTCATCGTTTGAAGCCATATGTCAGCAGAATCTTTGACAAACAGGCTTCAACGATCCTTTTCTCTTTAAAAAAAATGAAGTCGAGCTGACGACATTAAACTCAAAACTATTTTCTTATTCTCTATTAATGTTTTAAGTATTTGTTAGTGCTAAAGACCTAATTTACTTTTAAGTAATTATATATGATTAAAGTTATATATTTTAAAAAATAAATAAGATAAGCTATTTATATACTTTTAAAAAAATGAGAGGGAGTATTCGCATATTTATATTACATATATATGCATAAGATAAGCCTATAGACGTCTTTATTATATATATACACACACCCTTAAGTATTACTTCTATACTTTAATAAGATAATGGAAGAGGCATACTCTTTTCAAAAGATATGTCTTTTATGTGTTCTAAGGAGTATAAGATGAGGCCGAAACTGAATAGCTAATAAATTGGACTCAAAATGCTTTTTTAATGTTAAAAAAAAACAGTTATCTTTATACTTATTTCGCAGTAATTTAATGCGATTTAGGCTAACGGAATTTTTTCCGTTAACGTAATTCGCAGTAAATTACTGCGAATTCAAATATAATTCGCAGTAATTTAAGGAGAATTACCTGGCCATTTTTTAAAGTGTATTTCGCAGTAAATTACTGCGAATTACCCTAATTCGCAGTAATTTACTGCGAAATACACTTTAAAAAAACCTGGCCGTTTCCTTAACAGAGACATCCCACCATTTTCAAGTAAAAAACACTCTCCCCCCACCGTTCTGGTCCCCCCCACCCCACTACGTTTATTAAAAAAAAATTCGGCCCCACCCGTCCCCTAAAGAACAAGGAGTGTAGGCCCCACACACAAAAGAAGGTTTCGATTCCGTATTTCGGGTGCAAAATTTCGAATTCAAAAAATTTACATCGATGTATTTCAATTTACTTTATGGCGAAACTCGTATATTTATGCATATTAGTATTGTTTAGTATGTTTACATATGAATTTATGTTATGTTTGTGTTCTTTAATATACCCGGATTGATATATTTGATACCCGAATTTATCTATTATATTTGATTTATAT
>MU751047.1:4442-43696 GCA_026770625.1 Nicotiana glauca | reverse complement strand
TCTCTAATGTTGGCAATAGGCGACTGGGGAATGGAGGCCCTATGTCTAAAAACCTCAACTCAGGGATTGGAGCCCTAATGTTGGTAAAATAGCAACTAGGGAATGGAGGCCCTATGTCTAAAAAGCTCAACTCAGGGATTGGAGCCCTAATGTTGGCAAAAGGTGACTAGGAAATAGAGGCCCTATGTCTAAAAATGCACAACTCAGGGATTGGAGCCCTTATGTGGGAATGGAGGACCTATGTCTAAAAAGGCTCAACTCAGGGATTTGAGCCCTAATATTGGCAAAAATCGACTAGAGAATTGAGGCCTTGTATCTAAAAAGTCACAATTAAGGGATTGGAGCCCTAACACTAGCAAAAGATGACTAGGGAATGGAGGACCTATGTCTAAAATGGCACAACTCAGGGATTGGAGCCCTAATGCTGGCAAAAAGGCGACAAGGGAATGGACACCCTATGTCTAAAAAACTCAACTCATATATTGGAGCCCTAATGTTGGCAAACGGCAACAAGGGAATGGAAGCCCTATGTCTAAAAAGGCTCAACTCAAGGATTGGAGCCCTAATGTTGGCAAAAGACGACTAGGGAGTGGAGGCCCTATGTTTAAAAAGGCGCAACCCAGGGATTGGAACCCTAATGTTGCAAAAAGGCGACAAGGGAATGGAGGCCCTATGTCTAAAAAAAGTCAACTCAGGGGTTGGAGCCCTAATGTTGGCAATAGGCGACCAGGGAATGTAGGCCCTAGGTCGAAAAAGGCTCAACTCAGGGATTGGGGCCCTAATGTTGGCGAAATGCGACTAGGGAATGGAGGCCCTATGTCTAAAAACCTCAACTCAGGGATTGGAGCCCTAATGTTGGTAAAATAGCGACTAGGGAATGGAGGCCCTATGTCTAAAAACCTCAACTCAGGGATTGGAGCCCTAATGTTGGTAAAATAGCGACTAGGGAATGGAGGAACTATGTCTAAAGAGTTCAACTAAGAGATTGGAGCCCTAATGTTGGCAAAAGGTGACTAGGGAATAGAGTCCCTATGTCTAAAAATGCACAACTCAGGGATTGGAGCCCTTATGTAGGAAAAAGGTGATTAGGTCATGGAGACCCTATGTCTAAAAAGGCTCAACTCAGAGATTGGAGCCCAAATGTTAGAAAAAGGCGACTAGGGAATGGAGGCCCTATGTCTAAAAAGGCTCAACTCAGGGATTGGAGCCCTAATGTTGGCAAAGGACGACTAGGGAGTGGAGGCCCTATGTCTAAAAAGGCGCAACTCAAGGATTGGAACCCTAATGTTGGCAAAAGGCGACAAGGGAATGGAGCCCTTATGTCTAAAAAAAGTCAATTCAGGGATTGGAGCCCTAATATTGGTAATAGGCGACTAGGGAATGGAGGCCCTAGGTCGAAAAAGGCTCAACTCCATGATTGGGGCCCTAATGTTGGCAATATGCGAATACGGAATGGAGGCCCTAAGTCTAAAAAGCTCAACTAATGAGTTGAATCCCTAATGTTGGCAAAAGGCAACTAGGTAATTGAGGCCCTATGTCAAAAAAGGCTCAACTCAGGGATTGGGGCGCTAATGTTGGCAAAACGGGACTAGGTAATGGATACCCTATGTCTAAAAAGCCTCAACTCAGAGATTGGGGCCCTAATGTTTGGAAAAGGCGAATAGGAAATGGAGGCCCTATGTCGAAAAAGCTACAACTCACGGATTAGAGCCCTAATGTTGGAAAAAAGACGACAAGGGAATGGAGGCCCTATGTCTAAAAAGCTCAACTCAGTGATTGGAGCCCTAATATTGGCAAAAGGTGAATAGGGAATAGAGGCCTTATGTCTAAAAATGCACAACTCAGGGATTGGAGCCCTAATGTTGGCAGAAGTCAACTAGGGAATGGAGGCCCTATGTCTAAAAATGCTCAACTCAGGGATTGGAGCCCTAATGTTGGCAAAAGACGCCTAGGGAGTGGAGGCCCTATGTTTAAAAAGGCGCAACCCAGGGATTGGAACCCTAATGTTGGCAAAAAGGCGACTAGGGAATGGAGGCCCTATGTCTAAAAAGCTCAACTCAGGGATCGGAGCCCTAATGTTGGCAAAAGACGCCTAGGGAGTGGAGGCCCTATGTTTAAAAAGGCGCAACCCAGGGATTGGAACCCTAATGTTGGCAAAAAGGCGACTAGGGAATGGAGGCCCTATGTCTAAAAAGCTCAACTCAGGGATCGGAGCCCTAATGTTGGCAAAAGACGCCTAGGGAGTGGAGGCCCTATGTTTAAAAAGGCGCAACCCAGGGATTGGAACCCTAATGTTGGCAAAAAGGCGACTAGGGAATGGAGGCCCTATGTCTAAAAAGCTCAACTCAGGGATCGGAGCCCTAATGTTGGCAAAAGACGCCTAGGGAGTGGAGGCCCTATGTTTAAAAAGGCGCAACCCAGGGATTGGAACCCTAATGTTGGCAAAAAGGCGACTAGGGAATGGAGGCCCTATGTCTAAAAAGCTCAACTCAGGGATCGGAGCCCTAATGTTGGCAAAAGACGCCTAGGGAGTGGAGGCCCTATGTTTAAAAAGGCGCAACCCAGGGATTGGAACCCTAATGTTGGCAAAAAGGCGACTAGGGAATGGAGGCCCTATGTCTAAAAAGCTCAACTCAGGGATCGGAGCCCTAATGTTGGCAAAAGACGCCTAGGGAGTGGAGGCCCTATGTTTAAAAAGGCGCAACCCAGGGATTGGAACCCTAATGTTGGCAAAAAGGCGACTAGGGAATGGAGGCCCTATGTCTAAAAAGCTCAACTCAGGGATCGGAGCCCTAATGTTGGCAAAAGACGCCTAGGGAGTGGAGGCCCTATGTTTAAAAAGGCGCAACCCAGGGATTGGAACCCTAATGTTGGCAAAAAGGCGACTAGGGAATGGAGGCCCTATGTCTAAAAAGCTCAACTCAGGGATCGGAGCCCTAATGTTGGCAAAAGACGCCTAGGGAGTGGAGGCCCTATGTTTAAAAAGGCGCAACCCAGGGATTGGAACCCTAATGTTGGCAAAAAGGCGACTAGGGAATGGAGGCCCTATGTCTAAAAAGCTCAACTCAGGGATCGGAGCCCTAATGTTGGCAAAAGACGCCTAGGGAGTGGAGGCCCTATGTTTAAAAAGGCGCAACCCAGGGATTGGAACCCTAATGTTGGCAAAAAGGCGACTAGGGAATGGAGGCCCTATGTCTAAAAAGCTCAACTCAGGGATCGGAGCCCTAATGTTGGCAAAAGACGCCTAGGGAGTGGAGGCCCTATGTTTAAAAAGGCGCAACCCAGGGATTGGAACCCTAATGTTGGCAAAAAGGCGACTAGGGAATGGAGGCCCTATGTCTAAAAAGCTCAACTCAGGGATCGGAGCCCTAATGTTGGCAAAAGACGCCTAGGGAGTGGAGGCCCTATGTTTAAAAAGGCGCAACCCAGGGATTGGAACCCTAATGTTGGCAAAAAGGCGACTAGGGAATGGAGGCCCTATGTCTAAAAAGCTCAACTCAGGGATCGGAGCCCTAATGTTGGCAAAAGACGCCTAGGGAGTGGAGGCCCTATGTTTAAAAAGGCGCAACCCAGGGATTGGAACCCTAATGTTGGCAAAAAGGCGACTAGGGAATGGAGGCCCTATGTCTAAAAAGCTCAACTCAGGGATCGGAGCCCTAATGTTGGCAAAAGACGCCTAGGGAGTGGAGGCCCTATGTTTAAAAAGGCGCAACCCAGGGATTGGAACCCTAATGTTGGCAAAAAGGCGACTAGGGAATGGAGGCCCTATGTCTAAAAAGCTCAACTCAGGGATCGGAGCCCTAATGTTGGCAAAAGACGCCTAGGGAGTGGAGGCCCTATGTTTAAAAAGGCGCAACCCAGGGATTGGAACCCTAATGTTGGCAAAAAGGCGACTAGGGAATGGAGGCCCTATGTCTAAAAAGCTCAACTCAGGGATCGGAGCCCTAATGTTGGCAAAAGACGCCTAGGGAGTGGAGGCCCTATGTTTAAAAAGGCGCAACCCAGGGATTGGAACCCTAATGTTGGCAAAAAGGCGACTAGGGAATGGAGGCCCTATGTCTAAAAAGCTCAACTCAGGGATCGGAGCCCTAATGTTGGCAAAAGACGCCTAGGGAGTGGAGGCCCTATGTTTAAAAAGGCGCAACCCAGGGATTGGAACCCTAATGTTGGCAAAAAGGCGACTAGGGAATGGAGGCCCTATGTCTAAAAAGCTCAACTCAGGGATTGGAGCCCTAATGTTGGCAAAAGGTGACTAGGAAATAGAGGCCCAATGTCTAAAAATGCACAACTCAAGGATTAAAGCCCTTATTTGGGAATGGAGGACCTATGTCTAAAAAGGCTCAACTCAGGGATTTGAGCCCTAATATTGGCAAAAAACGACTAGAGAATTGAGGCCTTGTGTCTAAAAAGGCACAATTCAGGGATTGGAGCCCTAACACTAGCAAAAGACGACTAGGGAATGGAGGACCTATGTCTAAAATGGCACAACTCAGGGATTGGAGCCCTAATGCTGGCAAAAAGGCGACAAGGCAATGGACACCCTATGTCTAAAAAACTCAACTCATAGATTGGAGCCCTAATGGTGGCAAAAGGCAACAAGCGAATGGAGACCCTATGTCTAAAAAGGCTCAACTCAAGGATTGGAGCCCTAATGTTGGCAAAAGACGACTAGGGAGTGGAGGCCCTATGTTTAAAAAGGCGCAACCCAGGGATTGGAACCCTAATATCGGCAAAAAGTCGACTAGGGAATGGAGGACCTATCTCTAAAAAAAGTCAACTCAGGGGTTGGAGCCCTAACGTTGGCAATAGGCGACCAGGGAATGGAGGCCCTAGGTCGAAAAAGGCTCAACTCAGGGATTGGGGTCCTAATGTTGGCAAAATGCGACTAGGGAATGGAGGCCCTATGTCTAAAAACCTCAACTCATGGATTGGAGCCCTAATGTTGGTAAAATAGCGACTAGGGAATGGAGGACCTATGTCTAAAGAGTTCAACTGAGGGATTGGAGCCCTAATGGTGGCAAAAGGTGACTAGGGAATAGAGGTCCTATGTCTAAAAATGCACAACTCCGGGATTAGAGCCCTTATGTAGGCAAATGCCGATTAGGGCATGGAGGCCCTATGTCTAAAAAGGCTCAACTTAGGGATTGGAGCCTTAATGTTGGCAAAGGACGACTAGGGAGTGGAGGCCCTATGTCTAAAAAGGCGCAACTCAAGGATTGGAACCCTAATGTTGGCAAAAAGGAGACTAGGTAATGGAGCCCCTATGTCTAAAAAAAGTCAACTCAGGGATTGGAGCCCTAATGTTGGCAATAGGCGACTAGGGAATGGAGGCCCTAGGTCGAAAAAGGCTCAACTCCATGATTAGGGCCCTATGTCTAAAATCTCAACTCAAGGATTGGAGCCGTAATGTTGGTAAAATAGCGACTAGGGAATGGAGGCCCTAGGTCGAAAAAGGCTCAACTCAGGGATTGGAGCCCTATGTTTGGAAAAGGCGAATAGGGAATGGAGGCCCGATGTATAAAAAGGTACAACTCAGGGATTAAAGCCCTAATGTTGGAAAAAAGACGACAAGGTAATGGAGGCCCTATGTCTAAAAAGTTCAACTCAGGGATAGGAGCCCTAATGTTGGCAAAAGGCGACTAGGGAATAAAGGCCCTATGTCTAAAAATGCACAACTCAATGATTGGAGCCCTAATATTGGCAAAGGGCGACAAGGGAATGGAGACCCTTTGTCTAAAAGGCACAGCTCAAGGATTGGAGCCCTAATGTTGGCAAAAGGCGATTAGGGAATGGAGGCCCTATGTCTAAAAATTCACAACTCTGGGATTGGAGTCCCTATGTGGGCAAAAGGCGACTAGGGAATGGAGGCCCTATGTCTAAAAAGGCACAACTCAGCGATTGGAGCCCTAATGTTGGCAAAAGGCGACTAGAAAATTGAGGCCCTATGTCCAAAATTGCATAACTCGGGGATTTGAGCCCTAATGTTGGCAAAAAGGCGAAAAGGGAATGAAGGCCCTATGTCTAAAAAGGATCAACTCAAGGATTGGAACCCTAATATTGGCAAAAGTGCGATTAGGGAATGGAGGCCATATGTCTAAAAAGGCTCAACTCAGGGATTGGAGCCCTAATGTTGGCAAAAGGCGACTAGGGAATGGAGGCCCTATGTCTAAAATGGCACAACTCAGGGATTAGAGCCCTACTGCTGGAAATAAGGTGATAAGGGAATGGAGGCCCCATGTCTAAAAAACTCAACTCATGGATTGGAGTCCTAATGTTAGCAAAAGTCAACTAGTGAATGGAGGCCCTATGTCTAAAAAGTCTCAACTCAGGGATAAGAGCCCTAATGTTGGCAAAAGACGACTAGGGAGTGGAGGCCCTATGTCTAAAAAGGTAAAACTCAAAGATTGGAACCCTAATGTTGTCAATAGGCGACTAGGGAATGGAGGCCCTAGGTCGAAAAAGGCTCAGTAAATGATTGGGGCCCTAATGTTGGCAAAATGCAACTAGGGAATGGAGACCCTATGTCTAAAAACCTCAACTCAGGGATTGGAGCCCTAATGTTGGTAAAATAGCGACTAGGGAATAGAGGCCGTATGTCTAAAAAACTCAACTCAGGGATTGGAGCTCTAAGGTTGGCAAAAGATGACTAGGAAATAGAGGCCCTATGTATAAAAATGCACAACTCAGGTATTGGAGCCCTAATGTTGGCAAAAGGTGACTAGGGAATAGAGGCCCTATGTCTCAAAATGCACAACTCAGGGATTGGAGCCCTTATGTAGGGAAAAGGCGACTAGGGCATGGAGACCCTATGTCTAAAAAGGCTCAACTCAGAGATTGGAGCCCAAATGTCGGAAAAAGGCGACTAGGGAATGGAGGCCCTATGTCTAAAAAGGCTCAACTCAGGGATTGGAGCCCTAATGTTGGCAAAAGACGACTAGGGAGTGGAGGCCCTATGTCTAAAAAGGCGAAACTCAAGGATTGGAACCCTAATGTCGGCAAAAAGGCGACTAGGGAATGGAGCCCCTATGTCTAAAAGAAGTCAACTCAGGGATTGGAGCCCTAATGTTGGCAATAGGCGACCAGGGAATGGAGGCCCTAGGTGGAAAAAGGCTCAACTCAGGGATTGGGGCCCTAATGTTGGCAAAATGCGACTACGGAATGGAGGCCCTAAGTCTAAAAAGCTCAACTCAGGGATTGGATCCCTAATGTTGGCAAAAGGCAACTAGGTAATGGAGGCCCTATGTCGAAAAAGGCTCAACTTAGGGGTTGGTGCGCTAATGTTGGCAAAACGCGACTAGGGAATGGATACCCTATGTCTAAAAAGCCTCAAGTCAGAGAATGGGGCCCTAATGTTTGGAAAAGGCGAATAGGAAATGGAGGCCCTATGTCGAAAAAGCTACAACTCACGGATTAGAGCCCCAATGTTGGAAAAAGACGACAAGGGAATGGAGGCCCTATGTCTAAAAAGCTCAACTCAGGGATTGGAGCCCTAATATTGGCAAAAGACGACTAGGGAGTGGAGGCCCTGTCTCTAAAAAGGCGCAACTCAAGGATTGAAACCCTAATGTTGGCAAAAAGGCGACTTGGGAATGGAGGCCCTATGTCTAAAAACCTCAACTCAGGGATTGGAGCCCTAATGTTGGTAAAATAGCGACTAGGGAATGGAGGCCCTATGTCTAAAAAGGCACAACTCAGCGATTGGAGCCCTAATGTTGGCAAAAGGCGATTAGGGAATGGTGACCCTATGTCTAAAAAGGCTCAACTCAAGGATTGGAGCCCTAATGTTGGCAAAAGACGACTAGGGAGTGGAGGCCCTATGTTTAAAAAGGCGCAACCCAGGGATTGGAACCCTAATATCGGCAAAAAGTCCACTAGGGAATGGAGGCCCTATGTCTAAAAAAAGTCAACTCAGGGGTTGGAGCCATAATGTTGGCAATAGGCGACCAGGGAATGGAGGCCCTAGGTCAAAAAAGGCTCAACTCAGGGATTGGGGCCCTAATGTTGGCAAAATGCGACTACGGAATGGAGGCCCTAAGTCTAAAAAGCTCAACTCAGGGATTGGATCCATAATGTTGGCAAAAGGAAACTAGGTAATGGAGGCCCTATGTCGAAAAAGGCTCAACTTAGGGGTTGGTGCGCTAATGTTGGCAAAACGCGACTAGGGAATGGATACACTATGTCTAAAAAGCGTCAACTCAAAGAATGGGGCCCTAATGTTTGGAAAAGGCGAATAGGAAATGGAGGCCCTATGTCGAAAAAGCTACAACTTACGGATTAGAGCCCTAATGTTGGAAAAAGACGACAAGGGAATGGAGGCCCTATGTCTAAAAAGCTCAACTCAGGGATTGGAGCCCTAATATTGGCAAAAGGTGACTAGGGAATAGAGGCCCTATGTCTAAAAATGCTCAACTCAGGGATTGGAGCCCTAATATTGGCAAAAGGTGACTAGGGAATAGAGGCCCTATGTCTAAAAATGCTCAACTCAGGGATTGGAGCCCTAATATTGGCAAAAGGTGACTAGGGAATAGAGGCCCTATGTCTAAAAATGCTCAACTCAGGGATTGGAGCCCTAATATTGGCAAAAGGTGACTAGGGAATAGAGGCCCTATGTCTAAAAATGCTCAACTCAGGGATTGGAGCCCTAATATTGGCAAAAGGTGACTAGGGAATAGAGGCCCTATGTCTAAAAATGCTCAACTCAGGGATTGGAGCCCTAATATTGGCAAAAGGTGACTAGGGAATAGAGGCCCTATGTCTAAAAATGCTCAACTCAGGGATTGGAGCCCTAATATTGGCAAAAGGTGACTAGGGAATAGAGGCCCTATGTCTAAAAATGCTCAACTCAGGGATTGGAGCCCTAATATTGGCAAAAGGTGACTAGGGAATAGAGGCCCTATGTCTAAAAATGCTCAACTCAGGGATTGGAGCCCTAATATTGGCAAAAGGTGACTAGGGAATAGAGGCCCTATGTCTAAAAATGCTCAACTCAGGGATTGGAGCCCTAATATTGGCAAAAGGTGACTAGGGAATAGAGGCCCTATGTCTAAAAATGCTCAACTCAGGGATTGGAGCCCTAATATTGGCAAAAGGTGACTAGGGAATAGAGGCCCTATGTCTAAAAATGCTCAACTCAGGGATTGGAGCCCTAATATTGGCAAAAGGTGACTAGGGAATAGAGGCCCTATGTCTAAAAATGCTCAACTCAGGGATTGGAGCCCTAATATTGGCAAAAGGTGACTAGGGAATAGAGGCCCTATGTCTAAAAATGCTCAACTCAGGGATTGGAGCCCTAATATTGGCAAAAGGTGACTAGGGAATAGAGGCCCTATGTCTAAAAATGCTCAACTCAGGGATTGGAGCCCTAATATTGGCAAAAGGTGACTAGGGAATAGAGGCCCTATGTCTAAAAATGCTCAACTCAGGGATTGGAGCCCTAATATTGGCAAAAGGTGACTAGGGAATAGAGGCCCTATGTCTAAAAATGCTCAACTCAGGGATTGGAGCCCTAATATTGGCAAAAGGTGACTAGGGAATAGAGGCCCTATGTCTAAAAATGCTCAACTCAGGGATTGGAGCCCTAATATTGGCAAAAGGTGACTAGGGAATAGAGGCCCTATGTCTAAAAATGCTCAACTCAGGGATTGGAGCCCTAATATTGGCAAAAGGTGACTAGGGAATAGAGGCCCTATGTCTAAAAATGCTCAACTCAGGGATTGGAGCCCTAATATTGGCAAAAGGTGACTAGGGAATAGAGGCCCTATGTCTAAAAATGCTCAACTCAGGGATTGGAGCCCTAATATTGGCAAAAGGTGACTAGGGAATAGAGGCCCTATGTCTAAAAATGCTCAACTCAGGGATTGGAGCCCTAATATTGGCAAAAGGTGACTAGGGAATAGAGGCCCTATGTCTAAAAATGCTCAACTCAGGGATTGGAGCCCTAATATTGGCAAAAGGTGACTAGGGAATAGAGGCCCTATGTCTAAAAATGCTCAACTCAGGGATTGGAGCCCTAATATTGGCAAAAGGTGACTAGGGAATAGAGGCCCTATGTCTAAAAATGCTCAACTCAGGGATTGGAGCCCTAATATTGGCAAAAGGTGACTAGGGAATAGAGGCCCTATGTCTAAAAATGCTCAACTCAGGGATTGGAGCCCTAATATTGGCAAAAGGTGACTAGGGAATAGAGGCCCTATGTCTAAAAATGCTCAACTCAGGGATTGGAGCCCTAATATTGGCAAAAGGTGACTAGGGAATAGAGGCCCTATGTCTAAAAATGCTCAACTCAGGGATTGGAGCCCTAATATTGGCAAAAGGTGACTAGGGAATAGAGGCCCTATGTCTAAAAATGCTCAACTCAGGGATTGGAGCCCTAATATTGGCAAAAGGTGACTAGGGAATAGAGGCCCTATGTCTAAAAATGCTCAACTCAGGGATTGGAGCCCTAATATTGGCAAAAGGTGACTAGGGAATAGAGGCCCTATGTCTAAAAATGCTCAACTCAGGGATTGGAGCCCTAATATTGGCAAAAGGTGACTAGGGAATAGAGGCCCTATGTCTAAAAATGCTCAACTCAGGGATTGGAGCCCTAATATTGGCAAAAGGTGACTAGGGAATAGAGGCCCTATGTCTAAAAATGCTCAACTCAGGGATTGGAGCCCTAATATTGGCAAAAGGTGACTAGGGAATAGAGGCCCTATGTCTAAAAATGCTCAACTCAGGGATTGGAGCCCTAATATTGGCAAAAGGTGACTAGGGAATAGAGGCCCTATGTCTAAAAATGCTCAACTCAGGGATTGGAGCCCTAATATTGGCAAAAGGTGACTAGGGAATAGAGGCCCTATGTCTAAAAATGCTCAACTCAGGGATTGGAGCCCTAATATTGGCAAAAGACGACTAGGGAGTGGAGGCCCTATCTCTAAAAAGGCGCAACTCAAGGATTGAAACCCTAATGTTGGCAAAAAGGCGACTAGGGAATGGAGGCCCTATGTCTAAAAACCTCAACTCAGGGATTGGAGCCCTAATGTTGGTAAAATAGCGACTAGGGAATGGAGGCCCTATGTCTAAAAAGGCACAACTCAGCGATTGGAGCCCTAATGTTGGCAAAAGGCGATTAGGGAATGGAGAACCTATGTCTAAAAAGGCTCAACTCAAGGATTGGAGCCCTAATGTTGGCAAAAGACGACTAGGGAGTGGAGGCCCTATGTTTAAAAAGGCGCAACCCAGGGATTGGAACCCTAATATCGACAAAAAGTCGACTAGGGAATGGAGGCCCTAGGTCGAAAAAGGCTCAACTCAGGGATTGGGGCCCTAATGTTGGCAAAATGCGACTGGGGAATGGAGGCCCTATGTCTAAAAACCTCAACTCATGGATTGGAGCCCTAATGTTGGTAAAATAGCGACTAGGGAATGGAGGACCTATGTATAAAGAGTTCAACTGAGGGATTGGAGCCCTAATGGTGGCAAAAAGTGACTAGGCAAATTCCGATTAGGGCATGGAGACCCTACGTCTAAAAAGGCTCAACTCAGAGATTGGAGCCCAAATGTCAGAAAAAGGCGACTAGGGAATGGAGGCCCTATGTCTAAAAAGGCTCGACTTAGGGATTGGAGCCCTAATGTTGGCAAAGGACGACTAGGGAGTGGAGGCCCTATGTCTAAAAAGGCGCAACTCAAGGATTGGAACCCTGATGTTGGCAAAAAGGCGACTAGGGAATGGAGCCCCTATGTCTAAAAAAAGTCAACTCAGGGATTGGAGCCCTAATGTTGGCAATAGGCGACTAGGGAATGGAGGCCCTAGGTCGAAAAAGGCTCAACTCCATGATTAGGGCCCTAATGTTGGAAAAATGCGACTGGGGAATGGAGGCCCTATGTCTAATATCTCAACTCAGGGATTGGAGCCCTAATGTTGGTAAAATAGCGACTAGGGAATGGAGGCCCTATGTCTAAAAAGCTCAACTCAGGGATTGGAGCCCAAATGTTGGCAAAAGGTGACTAGGGAATGGAGACCCTATGTCTAAAAAGCCTCAACTTAGGGATTGGAGCCCTAAGTTTGGAAAAGGCGAATAGGGAATGGAGGCCCGATGTATAAAAAGATACAACTCAGGGATTAGAGCCCTAATGTTGGAAAAAAGACGACAAGGTAATGGAGGCCCTATGTCTAAAAAGTTCAACTCAGGGATAGGAGCCCTAATGTTGGCAAAAGGCGACTAGGGAATGAAGGCCCTATGTCTAAAAATGCACAACTCAATGATTGGAGCCCTAATATTGGCAAAGGGCGACAAGGGAATGGATACCCTTTGTCTAAAAGGCACAACTCAAGGATTGGAGCCCTAATGTTGGCAAAAGGCGACTAGGGAATGGAGGTCCTATGTCTAAAAATTCACAACTCAGGGATTGGAGTCCCTATGTGGGCAAAAGGCGACTAGGGAATGGAGGCCCTATGTCTAAAAAGGCACAACTCAGCTATTGGAGCCCTAATGTTGGCAAAAGGCAATTAGGGAATGGAGGCCCTATGTCTAAAAAGGCACCCCTTAGTGATTGGAGCCCCAACGCTAGCAAAAGGCGACTAGAAAATTGAGGCCCTATGTCCAAAATTGCATAACTCGGGGATTTGAGCCCTAATGTTGGCAAAAAGTCGAAAAGGGAATGAAGGCCCTATGTCTAAAAAGGCTCAACTCAAGGATTGGAACCCTAATACTGGCAAAAGAGCGATTAGGGAATGGAGGCCATATGTCTAAAAAGGCTCAACTCAGTGATTGGAGCCCTAATGTTGGCAAAAGCCGACTAGGGAATGGAGGCCCTATGTCTAAAATGGCACAACTCAGGGATTGGAGCCCTACTGCTGGAAAAAAGGTGATAAGGGAATGGAGGCCCCATGTCTAAAAAACTCAACTCATGGATTGGAGTCCTAATGTTAGCAAAAGTCAACTAGTGAATGGAGGCCCTATGTCTAAAAAGGCTCAACTCAGGGATAAGAGCCCTAATATTGGCAAAAGACGACTAGGGAGTGGAGGCCCTATGTCTAAAAAGGTGAAACTCAAAGATTGGAACCCTAATGTTGTCAATAGGCGACTAGGGAATGGAGGCCCTAGGTCAAAAAAGGCTCAGTAAATGATTGGGGCCCTAATGTTGGCAAAATTCAACTAGGGAATGGAGACCCTATGTCTAAAAACCTCAAATCAGGGATTGGAGCCCTAATGTTGGTAAAATAGCGACTAGGGAATAGAGGTCGTATGTCTAAAAAACACAACTCAGGGATTGGAGCTCTAATGTTGGCAAAAGGTGACTAGGAAATAGAGGCCCTATGTCTAAAAATGCACAACTTAGGTATTGGAGCCCTAATGTTGGCAAAAGGTGACTAGGGAATAGAGGCCCTATGTCTAAAAATGCACAACTCAGGGATTGGAGCTCTTATGTAGGCAAAAGGCGACTAAGGCATGGAGACCCTATGTCTAAAAAGGCTCAACTCAGAGATTGGAGCCCAAATGTCAGAAAAAGGCGACTAGGGAATGGAGGCCCTATGTCTAAAAAGGCTCAACTCAGGGATTGGAGCCCCAATATTGGCAAAGGACGACTAGGGAGTGGAGGCCCTATGTCTAAAAAGGCAAAACTCAAGGATTGGAACCCTAATGTTGGCAAAAAGGCGACTAGGGAATGGATCCCCTATGTCTAAAAAAAGTCAACTCAGGGATTGGAGTCCTAATGTTGGCAATAGTCGACTAGGGAATGGAGGCCCTAGGTCGAAAAAGGCTAAACTCCATGATTGGGGCCCTAATGTTGGAAAAATGCGACTGGGGAATGGAGGCCCTATGTCTAAAAACCTCAACTCAGGGATTGGAGCCCTAATGTTGGTAAAATAGCGACTAGGGAATGGAGGCCCTATGTCTAAAAAGCTCAACTCAGGGATTGGAGCCCTAATATTGGCAAAATTTGACTAGGGAATGGAGACCCTATGTCTAAAAAGCCTCAACACAAGGATTGGAGCCCTAAGTTTGGAAAAGGCGAATAGGGAATGGAGGCCCGATGTATAAAAAGGTACAACTCAGGGATTAGAGCCCTAATGTTGGAAAAAAGATGACAAGGTAATGGAGGCCCTATGTCTAAAAAGTTCAACACAGGGATTGGAGCCCTAATGTTGGCAAAAGGCGACTAGGGAATGAAGGCCCTATGTCTAAAAATGCACAACTCAGGGATTGGAGCCCTAATATTGGCAAAGGGCGACAAGGGAATGGAGATCCTTTGTCTAAAAGGCACAACTCAAGGATTGGAGCCCTAATGTTGGCAAAAGGCGACTAGGGAATGGAGGCCCTATGTCTAAAAATTCACAACTCAGGGATTGGAGTCCCTATGTGGGCAAAAGGCGACTAGGGAATGGAGGCCCTATGTCTAAAAAGGCACAACTCAGCGATTGGAGCCATAATGTTGGCAAAAGGCGATTAGGGAATGGAAGCCCTATGTCTAAAAAGGCACACCTCAGTGATTGGAGCCCCAACGCTAGCAAAAGGCGACTAGGGAATGGAGGCCCTATGTCTAAAAAGGCGCAACTCAAGGATTGGAGCCCTAATATTGGCAAAAGAGCGATTAGGGAATGGAAGCCCTATGTCTAAAAAGGCGCAACTCAAGGATTGGAGCCCTAATATTGGCAAAAGAGCGATTAGGGAATGGAAGCCCTATGTCTAAAAAGGCGCAACTCAAGGATTGGAGCCCTAATATTGGCAAAAGAGCGATTAGGGAATGGAAGCCCTATGTCTAAAAAGGCGCAACTCAAGGATTGGAGCCCTAATATTGGCAAAAGAGCGATTAGGGAATGGAAGCCCTATGTCTAAAAAGGCGCAACTCAAGGATTGGAGCCCTAATATTGGCAAAAGAGCGATTAGGGAATGGAAGCCCTATGTCTAAAAAGGCGCAACTCAAGGATTGGAGCCCTAATATTGGCAAAAGAGCGATTAGGGAATGGAAGCCCTATGTCTAAAAAGGCGCAACTCAAGGATTGGAGCCCTAATATTGGCAAAAGAGCGATTAGGGAATGGAAG
This sequence comes from Nicotiana glauca, assembly GCA_026770625.1. Lineage (NCBI taxonomy): Eukaryota > Viridiplantae > Streptophyta > Magnoliopsida > Solanales > Solanaceae > Nicotiana > Nicotiana glauca. The sequence continues at coordinate 28,667 of MU751047.1, read as the reverse complement.
CCCTATGTCTAAAAAGGCGCAACTCAAGGATTGGAGCCCTAATATTGGCAAAAGAGCGATTAGGGAATGGAAGCCCTATGTCTAAAAAGGCGCAACTCAAGGATTGGAGCCCTAATATTGGCAAAAGAGCGATTAGGGAATGGAAGCCCTATGTCTAAAAAGGCGCAACTCAAGGATTGGAGCCCTAATATTGGCAAAAGAGCGATTAGGGAATGGAAGCCCTATGTCTAAAAAGGCGCAACTCAAGGATTGGAGCCCTAATATTGGCAAAAGAGCGATTAGGGAATGGAAGCCCTATGTCTAAAAAGGCGCAACTCAAGGATTGGAGCCCTAATATTGGCAAAAGAGCGATTAGGGAATGGAAGCCCTATGTCTAAAAAGGCGCAACTCAAGGATTGGAGCCCTAATATTGGCAAAAGAGCGATTAGGGAATGGAAGCCCTATGTCTAAAAAGGCGCAACTCAAGGATTGGAGCCCTAATATTGGCAAAAGAGCGATTAGGGAATGGAAGCCCTATGTCTAAAAAGGCGCAACTCAAGGATTGGAGCCCTAATATTGGCAAAAGAGCGATTAGGGAATGGAAGCCCTATGTCTAAAAAGGCGCAACTCAAGGATTGGAGCCCTAATATTGGCAAAAGAGCGATTAGGGAATGGAAGCCCTATGTCTAAAAAGGCGCAACTCAAGGATTGGAGCCCTAATATTGGCAAAAGAGCGATTAGGGAATGGAAGCCCTATGTCTAAAAAGGCGCAACTCAAGGATTGGAGCCCTAATATTGGCAAAAGAGCGATTAGGGAATGGAAGCCCTATGTCTAAAAAGGCGCAACTCAAGGATTGGAGCCCTAATATTGGCAAAAGAGCGATTAGGGAATGGAAGCCCTATGTCTAAAAAGGCGCAACTCAAGGATTGGAGCCCTAATATTGGCAAAAGAGCGATTAGGGAATGGAAGCCCTATGTCTAAAAAGGCGCAACTCAAGGATTGGAGCCCTAATATTGGCAAAAGAGCGATTAGGGAATGGAAGCCCTATGTCTAAAAAGGCGCAACTCAAGGATTGGAGCCCTAATATTGGCAAAAGAGCGATTAGGGAATGGAAGCCCTATGTCTAAAAAGGCGCAACTCAAGGATTGGAGCCCTAATATTGGCAAAAGAGCGATTAGGGAATGGAAGCCCTATGTCTAAAAAGGCGCAACTCAAGGATTGGAGCCCTAATATTGGCAAAAGAGCGATTAGGGAATGGAAGCCCTATGTCTAAAAAGGCGCAACTCAAGGATTGGAGCCCTAATATTGGCAAAAGAGCGATTAGGGAATGGAAGCCCTATGTCTAAAAAGGCGCAACTCAAGGATTGGAGCCCTAATATTGGCAAAAGAGCGATTAGGGAATGGAAGCCCTATGTCTAAAAAGGCGCAACTCAAGGATTGGAGCCCTAATATTGGCAAAAGAGCGATTAGGGAATGGAAGCCCTATGTCTAAAAAGGCGCAACTCAAGGATTGGAGCCCTAATATTGGCAAAAGAGCGATTAGGGAATGGAAGCCCTATGTCTAAAAAGGCGCAACTCAAGGATTGGAGCCCTAATATTGGCAAAAGAGCGATTAGGGAATGGAAGCCCTATGTCTAAAAAGGCGCAACTCAAGGATTGGAGCCCTAATATTGGCAAAAGAGCGATTAGGGAATGGAAGCCCTATGTCTAAAAAGGCGCAACTCAAGGATTGGAGCCCTAATATTGGCAAAAGAGCGATTAGGGAATGGAAGCCCTATGTCTAAAAAGGCGCAACTCAAGGATTGGAGCCCTAATATTGGCAAAAGAGCGATTAGGGAATGGAAGCCCTATGTCTAAAAAGGCGCAACTCAAGGATTGGAGCCCTAATATTGGCAAAAGAGCGATTAGGGAATGGAAGCCCTATGTCTAAAAAGGCGCAACTCAAGGATTGGAGCCCTAATATTGGCAAAAGAGCGATTAGGGAATGGAAGCCCTATGTCTAAAAAGGCGCAACTCAAGGATTGGAGCCCTAATATTGGCAAAAGAGCGATTAGGGAATGGAAGCCCTATGTCTAAAAAGGCGCAACTCAAGGATTGGAGCCCTAATATTGGCAAAAGAGCGATTAGGGAATGGAAGCCCTATGTCTAAAAAGGCGCAACTCAAGGATTGGAGCCCTAATATTGGCAAAAGAGCGATTAGGGAATGGAAGCCCTATGTCTAAAAAGGCGCAACTCAAGGATTGGAGCCCTAATATTGGCAAAAGAGCGATTAGGGAATGGAAGCCCTATGTCTAAAAAGGCTCAACTCAGGGATTGGAGTCCTAATGTTGGCAAAAGACGACTAGGGAGTGGAGGCCCTATGTCTAAAATGGCATAACTCAGGGATCGGAGCCCTAATGCTGGGAAAAAGGCGAAAAGGGAATGGAGGCCCTATGTCTAAAAAGATCAACTCATGGATTGGAGCCCTAATATTGGCAAAAGGCGACTACGGAATGGAGGCCCTATGTCTAAAAAGGCTCAACTCAAGGATTGGAGCCCTAATATTGGCAAAAGGCGACAAGGGAATGGAGGCCCTCTGTCTAAAAAGGCACAACTCTGGGATTGGAGCCCTAATACTAGAAAAAGGCGACAGGGGAATAGAGGCCCTATGTCTTAAAAGCTCAACTGAGGGATTGGATCCCTAATATTGCCAAAAGGCGACTAAGGAATGGAGGCCCTATGTCTAAAAAGGCACAACTCAGGAATTGGAGCCCTAATGTTTGCAAAAGGCGATTAGGGAATGGAGGCCCTATGTCTAAAAGGCACAACTCAAGTATTGGAGCCCTAATGTTGGCAAAATACGACTAGGGAATGGAAGCTCTATGTCTAAAAGGCTCAACTAAGGGAATGGAGCCCTAATGTTCGCAAAAGGTGACTAGGGAATGGAGGACCTATGTCTAAAAAGGCTCAACGTATGGATTTGAACCCTAATATTGGCAAAAAATTACTAGAGAATTGAGGCCCTGTGTCTAAAAAGCACAATTCAGGGATTGGAGCCCTAACGCTAGCAAAAGGCGACTAGGGAATGGAGGCCCTATGTCTAAAATGGCACAACTCAGGCATTGGAGCCCTAATGCTAGCAAAAAGGCGACAAGGGAATGGAGGCCCTATGTCTAAAAAACTCAACTCAAAGATTGGACCCCTAATGTTGGCAAAAGGCAACAAGGGAATGGAGGCCCTATGTCTGAAAAGGATCAACTCAAGGATTGGAGCCCTAATGTTGGCAAAAGACGACTAAAGAGTGGAGGCCCTATGTCTAAAAAGGCGCAACCCAGGGATTGGAACCCTAATGTTGGCAAAAAGGCGACAAGGGAATGGAGGCCCTATGTCTAAAAAAAGTCAACTCAGGGATTTGAGCCCTAATGTTGGCAATAGGCGACTAGGGAATGGAGGTCCTAGGTTGAAAAAGGCTCAACTCAGGGATTGGGGCCCTAATGTTGGCAAAATGCGACTAGGGAATGGAGGCAGTATATCTAAAAGCCTCAACTCAGGAATTGGAGCCCTAATGTTTGTAAAATAGCGACTAGGGAATGGAGGCCCTATGTCTAAACAGGCTCAACTCAGGGATTGGAGCCCTAATGTTGGCAAAGGAGAGACTAGGGAATGGAGGCCCTATGTTTAAAAAGGTACAACTCTAGAATTGGAGCCCTAATGCTAGCAAAAAGGCATCAGGGGAATGGAGTCCCTATGTATAAAAAGCTCAACCCACGGATTTGGGTCCTAATGTTACCAAAACGCGATTAGGGAATGGAGGCCCTATGTCTAAAAAGGCTCAACTCAGGGATTGGAGCTCTAATGTTGGCAAAAGGTGACTAGGAAATAGAGGCCCTATGTCTAAAAATGCACAACTCAGGGGTTGGAGCCCTTATGTGGGCAAAAGGCGACTAGGGCATGGAGACCCTATGTCTAAAAAGGCTCAACTCAGGGATTGGAGCCCAAATGTCGGCAAAAGGCGACTAGGAAATGGTGGCCCTATGTCTAAAAAGGCACAACTCAAGAATTGGAGCCCTAATGCTGGCAAAAGGCAATTAGGGAATGGAGGCCCTATGTCTAAAAGGCACAACTCAAGAATTGGAGCCCTAATGTTTGCAAAAGGCGATTAGGGAATGGAAGCCCTATGTCTAAAAGGCACAACTCAAGAATTGGAGCCCTAATGTTTGCAAAAGGCGATTAGGGAATGGAAGCCCTATGTCTAAAAGGCACAACTCAAGAATTGGAGCCCTAATGTTTGCAAAAGGCGATTAGGGAATGGAAGCCCTATGTCTAAAAGGCACAACTCAAGAATTGGAGCCCTAATGTTTGCAAAAGGCGATTAGGGAATGGAGGCCCTATGTCTAAAAGGCACAACTCAAGTATTGGAGCCCTAATGTTGGCAAAAGACGACTAGGGAATGGATGCCCTATGTCTAAAAGGCTCAACTAAGGGAATGGAGCCCTAATGTTCGCAAAAGGTGACTAGGGAATGGAGGACCTATGTCTAAAAAGGCTCAACGTAGGGATTTGAACCCTAATAATGGCAAAAAATGACTAGAGAATTGAGGCCCTGTGTCTAAAAAGGCACAATTCCGGGATTGGAGCCCTAACGCTAGCAAAAGGCGACTAGGGAATGGAGGCCCTATGTCTAAAATGGCACAACTCAGGCATTGGAGCCCTAATGCTAGCAAAAAGGCGACAAGGGAATGGAGGCCCTATGTCTAAAAAACTCAACTCAAATATTGGACCCCTAATGTTGGCAAAAGGCAACAAGGGAATGGAGGCCCTATGTCTAAAAATGATCAACTCAAGGATTGGAGCCCTAATGTTGGCAAAAGACGACTAAAGAGTGGAGGCCCTATGTCTAAAAAGGCGCAACCCAGGGATTGGAACCCTAATATTGGCAAAAAGGCGACTAGGGAATGGAGGCCCTATGTCTAAAAAAAGTCAACTCAGGGATTTGAGCCCTAATGTTGGAAATAGGCGACTAGGGAATGGAGTCCCTAGGTCGAAAAAGGCTCAACTCAGGGATTGGGGCCCTAATATTGGAAAAATGCGACTAGGGAATGGAGGCACTATATCTAAAAACCACAACTCAGGAATTGGAGCCCTAATGTTTGTAAAATAGCGACTAGGGAATGGAGGCCCTATGTCTAAAAAGGCTCAACTCAGGGATTGGAGCCCTAATGTTGGCAAAAGAGAGATTAGGGAATGGAGGCCCTATGTCTAAAAAGGTACAACTCTAGGATTGGAGCCCTAATGCTAGCAAAAAGGCATCAGGGGAATGGAGTCCCTATGTATAAAAAGCTCAACCCACGGATTTGGGTCCTAATGTTACCAAAACGCGATTAGGGAATGGAGGCCCTATGTCAAAAAAGGCACAATTCTGGGATTGGAGCCCTAATGTTGGCAAACGGCGACTAGGGAATGGAGGCCCTTTGTCTAAAAGGCACAACTAAAGGTTTGGAGCCCTAATGTTGGCAAAAGAGGACTAGGCAATGGAAGCCCTATGTCTAAAAAGGGGCAACCCATGGATTTGAACCCTAATGTTGGCAAAAAGGCGACTAGGGAATGGAGGCCCTATGTATAAAAAGCTCAACTCAGGGATTTGGGCCCTAATGTTACCAAAACGCGACTGGGGAATGGAGGCCCTATGTCTAATAAGGCACAACTCTATGATTGGAGCCCTAATATTGGCAAAAGGCAACTAGGGAATGGAGGCCCCTCTGTCTAAAAGGCACAACTCAAGGATTGGAACCCTAATATTGGCAAAATGCGACTAGGCAATGGAGGCCCTATGTCTAAAAGGCTCAACTCACGGATTGGAGCCTTAATGTTCGCAAAAGGCGACTAGGCAATGGAGGCCCTATTTCTAAAAAGGCTGAACTCAGGGATTTGAGCCCTAATGTTGAAAAAAGAAAACTAGAGAATCGAGGCCCTATGTCTAAAAAGGCACAACACATGGATTTGAGCCCTAACGCTAGCAAAAGTCGACTTGGGAATGGAGGCCCTATGTCTAAAATTGCACAACTTAGGGATTGGAGCCCTAACACTGCAAAAAAAGATGACAAGGGAATGGAGGCCCTATGTCTAAAAAACTCAACTCATGGATTGGAGCCCTAATGTTGGCAAAAGGCAACTAGGGAATGGAGGCCTTATATCTAAAAAGGCTCAACTCAGGGATTGGAGCCCTAATGTTTGCAAAATACGACTAGGGAATGGAGGCCCTATCTCTAAAAAGGCGCAACTCATGCATTGGGACCCTATTGTTGGCAAAAAAGCGATGGGGGAATAGAGGCCCTATGTCTAAAAAAAGTTAACTCAGGGATTGGAGCCCTAATGTTGGCAAAAGGCGACTAGGGAATGGAGGCCCTATGTCGAAAAAGGCTCAACTCAGGGATTGGGGTCGTAATGTTGGTAAAATGCGACTAGGGAATGAAGGCCCTATGTCTAAAAATCTCAACTCACAGATTAAAGCCCTAATGTTGGCAAAAAAAGCGACTACGGAATGGAGGCCCTATGTCTAAAAAGGCTCAACTCAGGGATTGGAGCCGTAATGTTGGCAAAGGGCGACTAGGGAATTTAGGCCCTATGTCTAAAAAGGCTCAACTCATGGATTGGAGCCCTAATGTTGGCAAAAGAGCGACTAGGGAATGGAGGCCCTATGTCTAAAAAGGCACAACTCTAGGATTGGAGCCGTAATGCTGGCAAAAGGGCATCAGGGGGAATGGAGTCCCTATGTATAAACAGTTCAACTCAGGGATTTGGGCCCTAATGTTCCCAAAACGCGACTAGGGAATGGAGGCCCTATGTCTAAAAAAAGTCAACTCAAGGATTTGAGCCCTAATGTTGGCAATAGGCGACTAGGGAATGGAGGCCCTATGTCGAAAAAGGCTCAACTCAGGGATTGGGACCCTAATGTTGGCATAATGCGACTAGGGAATGAAGGCACTATGTCTAAAAACCTCAACTCAGGAATTGGAGCCCTAATATTTGTAAAATAGTGACTAGGGAATGGAGGCCCTATGTCTAAAAAGTCTCAACTCAGGGATTGGAGCCCTAATGTTGGCAAAAGAGCGACTAGGGAATGGAGGCCCTATGTCTAAAAAGGCACAACTCTAGGATTGGAGCCCTAATGCTGGCAAAAGGCGACTAGGGAATGGAGGCCCTTTGTCTAAAAGGAACAACTCAAGGATTAGAGCCCTAATGTTGGCAAAAGACAAATAGGTAATGGAGTTCCTATCTCTAAATAGGCGCAACCCAGGGATTGGAACCCTAATGATGGCAAAAAGGCGACTAGGGAATAGAGGCCCTATGTATAAAAAGCTCAACTCAGGGATTTTTGCCCTAATGTTACCAAAACACGACTAGGGAATGGACGCCCTATGTCTAAAAAGGCACAACTCTATGATTGGAGCCATAATATTGGCAAAAGGCAACTAGGGAATGGAGGCCCTATGTATAAAAGGCCTAACTCAGGGATTGGGGCCCTAATGCTGGCAAAATGCGACTAGGGAATGGAGGCCCTATGTCTAAAAATCTCAATTCACATATTAGAGCCCTAATGTTTGCAAAAAAGCGACTACGGAATGGAGGCCCTATGTCTAAAAAGGCTCAACACAGGGATTGGAGCCCTAATGTTGGCAAAGGGCGACTAGGGAATTTGGGCCCTATGTCTAAAAAGGCTCAACTCAGGGATTGGAGCCCTAATGTTGGCAAAAGACCGACTAGGGAATGGAGGCCCTATGTCTAAAAAGGCACAACTCTAGGATTGGAGCCTTAATGCTGGCAAAAAGGCATCAAGGGAATGGAGTCCTTATGTATAAAAAGCTCAACTCATGGATTTGGGCCCTAATCTTCCCAAAACGCGACAAGGGAATAGAGGCCCTATATCTAAAAAAAGTCAACTCAGGGATTTGAGCTCTAATTTTGGCAATAGTCGACTAGGGAATGGAGGCCCTAGGTCGAAAAAGGCTCAACTTAGGGATTGGAGCCCTAATGTTGGCAAAGGGTGACTAGGGAATTTAGGCCCTATGTCTAAAAAGGCTCAACTCAAGGGTTGGAGCCCTAATGTTGGCAAAAGAGCGACTAGGGAATGGAGGCCCTATGTCTAAAAAGGCACATCTCTAGGATTGGAGCCCTAATGCTGGCAAAAACGCGTCAGAGGAATGGAGTCCCAATGTATAAGAAGCTCAACTCAGGGATTTGGGCCCTATTGTTCCCAAAACGCGACTAGAGAATAGAGGCCCTATGTCTAAAAAGGCACAACTCTGGGGTTGGAGCCCTAATATTGGCAAAAGGCGACTAGGGAATGGAGGCCCTATGTCTAAAAAGGCACAACTCTATGATTGGAGCCCTAATATTGGCAAAAGGCAACTAGGTAATGGAGGCCCTTTGTCTAAAAGGCACAACTCAAGGATTGGAGCCCTAATGCTGCAAAAAAAGTGACAATGGAATGGAGGCCCTATGTCTAAAAAACTCAACTCATGGATTGGATCCTTAATGTTGGCAAAAGGCAACTAGGGAATGGAGGCCCTATATCTAAAAAGGCTTAACTCAGGGATTGGAGCCCTAATGTTGGCAAAAGACGAATAGGGAATGGAGGCCCTATGTCTAAAAAGGTACAACTCAAGGAATGGAGGCCTAATGTTGGCAAAAGGCGACTAGGGAATGCAGACCCTATGTCAAAAATGGCTCAACTCAGATACTGGGGCCCTAATGTTGGCAAAATGCGACTACGAAATGGAGGCCCTATGTCTAAAAAGCTCAACTGAGGGATTAGAGCCCTAATGTTTGCAAAAAAGCGACTACGAAATGGAAGCCCTATGTCTAAAAAGGCTCAACTCAGGGATTGGAGCCCTAATGTTGGCAAAGGGCGACTAGGGAATTTAGGCCCTATGCCTAAAAAGGCTCAACTCAAGGATTGGAGCTGTAATGTTGGTAAAATAGCGACTAGGGAATGGAGGCCCTATGTCTAAAAAGGCACAACTCTAGTATTGGAGCCCTAATGCTGGCAAAAAGGCGTTAGGGGAATGGAGGCCCTATGTATAAAAAGCTCAACTCAGGGATTTGGGCCCTGATGTTACCAAAACGCGACTAGGGAATGGAGGCCTTATGTCTAAAAAGGCACAACTCTGGGATTGGAGCCCTAATGTTGGCAAAAGGCGACTAGGGAATGGAGGCCCTATGTCTAAAAAGGCACAACTCTGGGATTGGAGCCCTAATGTTGGCAAAAGGCGACTAGGGAATGGAGGCCCTATGTCTAAAAAGGCACAACTCTGGGATTGGAGCCCTAATGTTGGCAAAAGGCGACTAGGGAATGGAGGCCCTATGTCTAAAAAGGCACAACTCTGGGATTGGAGCCCTAATGTTGGCAAAAGGCGACTAGGGAATGGAGGCCCTATGTCTAAAAAGGCACAACTCTGGGATTGGAGCCCTAATGTTGGCAAAAGGCGACTAGGGAATGGAGGCCCTATGTCTAAAAAGGCACAACTCTGGGATTGGAGCCCTAATGTTGGCAAAAGGCGACTAGGGAATGGAGGCCCTATGTCTAAAAAGGCACAACTCTGGGATTGGAGCCCTAATGTTGGCAAAAGGCGACTAGGGAATGGAGGCCCTATGTCTAAAAAGGCACAACTCTGGGATTGGAGCCCTAATGTTGGCAAAAGGCGACTAGGGAATGGAGGCCCTTTGTCTAAAAGGCAGAACTCAAGAATTGGAGCCCTAATGCTGGCGAAAGGCGACTAGGTAATTGAGGCCATATGCCTTAAAAGGCGCAACTCAGGGATTGGAACCCTAATGTTGGCAAAAAAGCGACTAGGGAATGGATGCCCTAAGTATAAAAAGCTCAACTCAGAGATTAGGGCCCTAATGTTACCAAAACACAACTAGGGAATGGAGGCCCTATGTCTAAAAAGGCACAACTCTATGATTGGAGCCCTAATATTAGCAAAAGGCGACTATGGAATGGAGGCCCTCTGTCTAAAAGGCATAACTCAAGGATTTGTACCCTAATGTTGGCAAAATGCGACTAGGAAATAGAGGCCCTATGTCTAAAAGGCTCAACTCACGGATTGGAGCCTTAATGTTCGCAAAACGCGATTCCCTATTTCTAAAAAGGCTCAACTCAGGGATTGGACCCCTAAAGTTGCCAAAAAACGATTAGAGAATCGAGGCCCTATGTCTAAAAAGTCACAACTCAGGGATTTGAGCCCTAACGCTAGCAAAAGGCAACTTGGGAATGGAGGTCGCATGTCTAAAATATCACAACTCAGGGATTGGAGCCCTAATGCTGGCAAAAAGGAGACAAGGGAATGGAGGCCCCAAGTCTAAAAAACTCAACTCATGGATTGGAGCCCTAATATTGGCAAAAGGCAACTAGGGAATGGAGGCCCTATATCTAAAAAGGCTCAACTCAGGGATTGGAGCCCTAATGTTGGCAAAAGACGACTAGGGAATGGAGGCCCTATGTCTAAAAAGGCTCAATTCAGGGATTGGAACCCAAATGTTGGCAAAACAGTGACTAAGGAATAGAGGCCCTATTTCTAAAAAAGGTTAACTCAGGGATTGGAGCCCTAATTTGGCAAAAGGCGACTAGGGAATGGAGGCCCTATGTAGAAAAAGGCTCAACTCAGGGACTGGGGCCCTAATGTTGGCAAAATGTGACTAGGAAATGGAGGCGCTATGTCTAAAAAGCTCAACTCAGGGATTAGAGCCGTAATGTTGACAAAAAAGCGACTACATGCCCTGTGTCTAAAAAGGCTCAACTTAGGGATTGGAGCCTTAATGTTGGCAAAAGAGCGACTAGGGAATGGAGGACCTATGTCTAAAAATGCACAACTCTAAGATTGGAGCCCTAATGCTGGCAAAAAGGCGTCAGGGGAATGGAAGCCCTATGTATAAAAAGCTCAACTCAGGGATTTGGGCCCTAATGTTACCAAAACGCGACTAGGGAATAGATGCCCTATGACTAAAAAGGCACAACTCTGGGATTGGAGCCCTAATGTTGATAAAAGGCGACTAGGGAATGGAGGCCATTTGTCTAAAAGGTAGTACTCAAGGATTGGAGCCCTAATGTTGGAAAAAGGCCACAAGGGAATGGAGGCCCTATGTCTAAAAAGCTCAACTCACATATTAGAGCCCTAATGTTGGCAAAAAAGAGACTATGGAATGGAGGCCCTATGTCTAAAAAGGCTCAACTCAGGGATTGGAGCCCTAATGTTGGCAAAGGGCGACTAGGGAATTTAGGCCCTATGTGTAAAAAGGCTCAACTCAGGGATTGGAGCCCTAATGTTGGCAAAAGACCGACTAAGGAATGGAGGCCCTATGTCTAAAAAGGCACAACTCTAGGATTGGAGCCCTAATGCTGGCAAAAAGGCATCAGGGGAATGGAGTCCCTATGTATAAAAAGCTCAACTCATGGATTTGGGCCCTAATCTTTCCAAAATGCAACTAGGGAATAGAGGCCCTATGACTAAAAAAAGTCAACTCAGGGATTTGAGCCCTAATGTTGGCAATAGTCGACTAGGGAATGGAGGCCATAGGTCGAAAAAGGCTCAACTCAGGGATTGGAGCCCTAATGTTGGCAAAGGGTGACTAGGGAATTTAGGCCCTATGCCTAAAAAGGCTCAAATCAGGGGTTGGAGCCCTAATGTTGGAAAAATAGCGACTAGGGAATGGAGGCCCTATGTCTAAAAAGGCATAACTCTAGGATTAGAGCCTTAATGCTGGTAAAAACGCGTCAGGGGAATGGAGTCCCAATGTATAAGAAGCTCAACTCAGTGATTTGGGCCCTATTGTTCCCAAAACGCGACTAGAGAATGGAGGCCCTATGTCTAAAAAGGCACAACTCTAGGATTGGAGCCCTAATATTGGCAAAAGGCGACTAGGGAATGGAGGCCCTATGTCTAAAAAGGCACAACTCTATGATTGGAGCCCTAATATTGGCAAAAGGCAACTAGGTAATGGAGGCTCTTTGTCTAAAAGGCACAACTCAAGGATTGAAGCCCTAATGCTGCAAAAAAAGTGACAAAGGAATGGAGGCCCTATGTCTAAAAAACTCAACTCATGGATTGGAGCCCTAATGTTGGCAAAAGGCAAGTAGGGAATGGAGGCCCTATATCTAAAAAGGCTCAACTCAGGGATTGGAGCCCCAATGTTGGCAAAAGACGACTAGTGAATGGAGGCCCTATGTCTAAAAAGGTACAACTCAGGGATTGGAGGCCTAATATTGGCAAAAGGCGACTAGGGAATGGAGACCCTATGTCGAAAATGGCTCAACTCAGATATTGGGGCCCTAATGTTGGCAAAATGCGACTACGAAATAGAGGCCCTATGTCTAAAAAGCTCAACTCAGGGATTAGAGCCCCAATGTTGGCAAAAAAGCGACTACGGAATGGAAGCCCTATGTCTAAAAAGGCTCAACTCAGGGATTGGAGCCCTAATGTTGGCAAAGGGCGACTAGAGAATTTAGGCCCTATGTCTAAAAAGGCTCAACTAAGTGATTGGAGCCCTAATGTTGGTAAAATAGCGACTAGGGAATGGAGGCCCTATGTCTAAAAAGGCACAACTCTAGTATTGGATCCTTAATGCTGGCAAAAAGGCGTTAGAGGAATGGAGGCCCTATGTATAAAAAGCTCAACTCAGGGATTTGGGCCCTAATGTTACCAAAGCGCGACTAGGGAATGGAGGCCTTATGTCTAAAAAGGCACAACTCTGGGATTGGAACCCTAATGTTGGCAAAAGGCGACTAGGGAATGGAGGCCCTTTGTCTAAAAGGCAGAACTCAAGAATTGGAGCCCTAATGCTGGCAAAAGGCGACTAGGTAATTGAGGCCCTATGCCTTAAAAGGCGCAACTCAGGGATTGGAACCCTAATGTTGGCAAAAAAGCGACTAGGGAATGGAGGCCCTAAGTATAAAAAGCTCAACTCAGGGATTAGGGCCCTAATGTTACCAAAACTCGACTAGGGAATGGAGGCTCTATGTCTAAAAAGGCACAACTCTATGATTGGAGCCCTAATATTGGCAAAAGGCGACTATGGAATGGAGGCCCTCTGTCTAAAAGGCACAACTCAAGGATTTGTACCATAATGTTGGCAAAATGCGACTAGGCAATGGAGGACCTATGTCTAAAAGGCTCAACTCACGGATTGGAGCCTTAATTTTCGCAAAAGGCGATTCCCTATTTCTAAAAAGGCTCTACTCAGGGATTTGACCCCTAATGTTGGCAAAAAACGACTAGAGAATCGAGGCCCTATGTCTAAAAAGCCACAACTCAGGGATTTGAGCCCTAACGATTGCAAAAGGCAACTTGGGAATGGAGGTCGTATGTCTAAAATATCACAACTCAGGGATTGGAGCCCTAATGCTGGCAAAAAGGAGACAAGGGAACGGAGGCCCTATGTCTAAAAAACTCAACTCATGGATTGGAGCCCTAATGTTGGCAAAAGGCAACTAGGGAATGGAGGCCCTATATCTAAAAAGGCTCAACTCAGGGATTGGAGCCCTAATGTTGGCAAAAGACGACTAGGGAATGGAGGCCCTATGTCTAAAAAGGTACAACTCAGGGATTGGAGGCCTAATGTTGGCAAAAGGCGACTAGGGAATGGAGACCCTATGTCGAAAATGGCTCAACTCGGATATTGGGGCCCTAATGTTGGCAAAATGCGACTACGATATGGAGGCCCTATGTCTAAAAAGCTCAACTCAGGGATTAGAGCCCTAATGTTGGCAAAAAAGCGACTACGGAATGGAAGCCCTACGTCTAAAAAGGCTCAACTCAGGGATTGGAGCCCTAATGTTGGCAAAGGGCGACTAGGGAATTTAGGCCCTATGTCTAAAAAGGCTCAACTCAGGGATTGGAGCCCTAATGTAGGTAAAATAGCGACTAGGGAATGGAGGCCCTATGTCTAAAAAGGCACAACTCTAGTATTGGATCCCTAATGCTGGCAAAAAGGTGTTAGGGGAATGGAGGCCCTATGTATAAAAAGCTCAACTCAGGGATTTGGGCCCTAATGTTACCAAAAGGCGACTAGGGAATGGAGGCCTTATGTCTAAAAAGGTACAACTCTGGGATTGGAGCCCTAATGTTGGCAAAAGGCGACTAGGGAATGGAGGCCCTTTGTCTAAAAGGCAGAACTCAAGAATTGGAACCCTAATGCTGGCAAAAGGCGACTAGGTAATTGAGGCCCTATGCCTTAAAAGGCGCAACTCAGGGATTGGAACCCTAATGTTGGCAAAAAAGCGACTAGGGAATGGAGTCCCTAAGTATAAAAGCTCAACTCAGGGATTAGGGCCCTAATGTTACCAAAACTCGACTAGGGAATGGAGGCCCTATGTCTAAAAAGGCACAACTCTATGATTGGAGCCCTAATATTGGCAAAAGGCGACTATGGAATAGAGGCCCTCTGTCTAAAAGGCACAACTCAAGGATTTGTACCCTAATGTTGGCAAAATGCGAATAGGCAATGGAGGACCTATGTCTAAAAGGCTCAACTCACGGATTGGAGCTTTAATTTTCGCAAAAGGCGATTCCCTATTTCTAAAAAGGCTCAACTCAGGGATTTGACCCATAATGTTGGCAAAAAACGACTAGAGAATCGAGGCCCTATGTCTAAAAAGCCACAACTCGGGGATTTGAGCCCTAACGCTAGCAAACGGCAACTTGGGAATGGAGGTCGTATGTCTAAAATATCACAACTCAGGGATTGAAGCCCTAATGCTGGCAAAAAGGAGACAAGGGAATGGAGGCCCTAGGTCTAAAAAACTCAACTCATGCATAAGAGCCCTAGTGTTGGCAAAAAGCAACTAGGAAATGGAGGCCCTATATCTAAAAAGGCTCAACTCAGGGATTGGAGCCCTAATGTTGGCAAAAGACGACTAGGGAATGGAGGCCCTATGTCTAAAAATGCTCAACTCAGGGATTGGAGCCCTAATGTTGGCAAAAGACGACTAGGGAATGGAGGCCCTATGTCTAAAAAGGCGCAATTCAGGGATTGGAACCCAAATGTTGGCAAAATAGTGACTAGGGAATAGAGGCCCTATTTCTAAAAAAAGTTAACTCAGGGATTGGAGCCCTAATGTTGGCAAAAGGCGACTAGGGAATGGAGGCCCTATGTCTAAAAATGCTCAACTCAGGGATTGGAGCCCTAATGTTGGCAAAAGGCGACTAGGGAATGGAGGCCCTATGTCGAAAAAGGCTCAACTCAGGGACTGGGGCCCTAATGTTGGCAAAATGTGACTAGGAAATGTAGGCGCTATGTCTAAAAAGCTCAACTCAGGGATTAGAGCCGTAATGTTAGCAAAAAAGCGACTACAGGCCCTGTGTCTAAAAAGGCTCAACTTAGGGATTGGAGCCTTAATGTTGGCAAAAGAGCGACTAGGGAATCGAGGCCCTATGTCTAAAAAGGCACAACTCTAATATTGGAGCCCTAATGCTGGCAAAAAGGCGTCAGGGGAATGGAAGCCCTATGTATAAAAAGCTCAACTCAGGGATTTGGGCCCTAATTTTACCAGAACGCGACTATGGAATGGATGCCCTATGACTAAGAAGGCACAACTCTGGGATTGGAGCCCTAATGTTGACAAAAGGCGACTAGGGAATGGAGGCCATTTGTCTAAAAGGCAGTACTCAAGGATTGGAGCCCTAATGTTGGAAAAAGGCGACTAGGGAATGGAGGCCCTATGTCTAAAAGGATCAACTCTGGGATTCGAGCCCTGATGTAGGCAAAAGGCGACTAGTGAATGGAGAACCTATGTCTAAAAAAGCTCAACTCAGGGATTGGGGCCCTAATGCTTGCAAAATGCGACTAGAGAATGGAGGCCCTATGTCTAAAAAGCTCAACTCACATATTAGAGCCCTAATGTTGGAAAAATAGCGACTACGGAATGGAGGCCCTATGTCGAAAAAGGCTCAACTCAAGGATTGGGGCCCTAATACTGGCAAAATACGACTAGGGAATGGAGGCCATATGTCTAAAAAGCTCAACTCACAGATTAGAGCCCTAATATTGGCAAAAGAGCGACTACGGAATGGAGGCCCTATGTCTAAAAAGGCTCAACCCAGGGATTGGAGCCCTAATATTGGCAAAGGGCAACTAGGGAATTTAGGCCCTATGTCTAAAACGGCTCAACTCAGGGATTGGACAAATAAAGAAAATTTTCTGCCCTAGTCTGGTGGTTGGGTAGATTCGTGAGTTGTTAGCAAAATGTAAATCACCTAAGCTATTGATGGAATGCAAGTAAAACTAAAGACTTGACTGGAGTGTATGATCATGTGAGTAACACCAAGGACATTTGACTTAGCAAATTCATCAGACTAAGATTTAGATCCTAGGAGAAAATTCATCAGACTAGGTCTTTTGTTATCTTGTTATCTTAGGAGAAAGCTTCATCAGACTAAGATTTCGATCGTAAGAGAAAGATCATCAAACTAGGTTTTCTATCTTAGGAGAAAGATTCTGAAATCCTAGGAGGAAGTTCATCGGACTAGGTTTTCTATCTTAGGAGAAAGATTCATCGGACTAAGATTTCGATCCTAGGAAGAAGATCCATCAAACTAGGACTTTAATCCTAGGAGGAAAAAATGTGAAAAGCAATGGCAGCATTTTATGCACACTAGCAAGATAGGCAAGGGCAAGGATTTGAGAAACTTCCCTTTTGTTGGCTCTCTTCTTCTTCCTTTCTGTTGTTCTTTATTTTCTTCTATTTTTCTTCTTATTTTTGACCAACATTTTTGTGTTGCTTTGATCTTGTGCTCCCTTGAACTTGTAATCTTCTGATGGAATTCTTGCGTTGTTGCCTTGTATTGTGATCGGAGATGTTTTGCCATTCCTCTGAGTGATGCTTGACTGCTGAAATTTGAAATATATTCCTCTATTCTCCACGCGGGCTCCTGACTGCTGACACTTGAAAAGTATTCCCTTGTTCTCCAGATGGGCTCCTGACTGCAACAAAAATAGACAAACAAAGAAAAATTTCTGCCCCAGTTTGGTGTGTGGGTACAACATGTAATCAAATATTAAAAATTGAAAGCTAAAATCTGAATTGTACTTCCCTTGTTCTCCAGGTGGGTGCCTAATTGCTGATCTTGAAAAGTATTCCCCTGTTCTCGATGTGGGCTCCTGATTGGTGAACTTGAAAAGTATTCCCTTGTTCTCCAGGTGAGGTCCTGATTGCTGGACTTTGAAAAGTATTCCCTTGTTTTCCAGGTGGGCTCCTGATTCTGATTGCTGAACTTGAAAAGTATTTTCTTGTTCTCCAGGTGGGCTCCTGATTGCTGAACTTGAAAAGTATTCCCTTGTTCTCTAGGTGGGCTCCTGACTGCAAGAAAAATAGACAAACAATGAAAATTTTCTGCCCTAGTTTGGTGTCTGGGTACAACATGTTATCAAATATTAAAAATTGAAAGCAAAAATCTGAATTGTACTTCCCTTGTTCTCCAGGTGGGTGCCTAATTGCTTATCTTGAAAAGTATTCCCTTGTTCTCCGGGTGGGCTCCTGATTAGTGAATTCGAAAATTATTCTCTTGTTCTCCAGGAAGGGTCCTGATTGCTGGACTTTGAAAAGTATTCCCTTGTTCTCCAGGTGGGCTCCTGATTCTGATTGTTGAACTTGAAAAGTATTCCCTTGTTCTCCAGGCGGTCTCCTGATTGTAACAAAATAGACAAATAAAGAAAATTTTCTACCCTAGTTTGTTGGCTGGGTACAGTATGTTATCAAATATTAAAAATTGAAACCTAAAATTTGAATTGTACTTCCCTTGTTCTCCAGGTGGGCGCCTGACTGCTGAACTTGAAATGTATTCCCTTATTCTCCAGGTGGGCTCCTGATTGCTGAACTTGAAAAGTATTCCCTTGTTCTCCAGGTGGGCTCCTGACTGCAACAAAATAGACAAACAAAGAAAATTTTCTGCCCCAGTTTGGTGGCTGGGTACAATATGTTATCAAATATTAAAACTTGAAAGCTAAAATTTGAATTGTACTTCCCTTGTTCTCCAGGTGGGCGTCTGACTGTTGAACTTGAAATGTATTCCCTTATTCTCAAGGCGTGCTCCTGATTGCTGAACTTGAAAAGTATTCCCTTGTTCTCCAGGTGGGTTCCTAACTGCAGCAAAATAGACAAACAAAGAAAATTTTCTACCCCAGTTTGGTGGGTGGGTAGATTCGTGAGTTGTTAGCAAACTATAAATCACCTAAGCTATTGATGGAATGCGAGTAAAACTAAAGACTTGACTGGAGTGTATGATACTGTGAGTAACACCAAGGACATTTGATTTGTACTTCCCTTGTTCTCCAGGTGGGCGCCTAATTGCTGATCTTGAAAAGTATTCCCTTGTTCTCTAGGTGGGTTCCTGACTGCAACAAAATTGACAAACAAAGCAAATTTTTTGCCCCAGTTTGGTGGCTGGGTACAGTATGTTATCAAATATTAAAAATTGAAAGCTAAAATTTGAATTGTACTTCCCTTGTTCTCCAGGTGGGCGTCTAACTGTTGAACTTGAAATGTATTCCCTTATTCTCGAGGTGGGCTCCTGATTGCTGAACTTGAAAAGTATTCCCTTGTTTTCCAGGTGGGCTCCTAACTACAGCAAAATAGACAAACAAAGAAAATTTTCTACCCCAGTTTGGTGGGTGGGTAGATTCGTGAGTTGTTAGCAAAATGTAAATCACCTAAGCTATTGATGGAATGCGAGTAAAACTAAAGAATTGAATAGAGTGTATGATACTGTGAGTAACACCAAGGACATTTCACTTAGCAAATTCATTAGACTAAGATTTAGATCCTAGGAGAAAATTCATCAGACTAAGTCTTTTGTTATCTTGTTATCATAGGAGAAAGCTCTATCAGACTAAGATTTCGATCCTAGGAGAAAGGTCATCAGACTAGGTTTTCTATCTTAGGAGTAATAATCATCAGACTAAGATTTCGATCCTAGGAGGAAGGTCATCAGACTAGGTTTTCTATCTTAGGAGACAGATTCATCAGACTAAGATTTTGATCCTAGGAGAATATTCATCAGACTATGATTTCGATCCTAGGAGAAAGGTCATCAGACTAGGTTTTCTATTTTAGGAATAAGATTCATCAGACTAAGATTTCGATCCTAGGAGGAAGATCCATCAAACTAGGACTTTTATCTTAGGAGGAAAAAATGTGAAAAGCAACGGCAGCATTTTATGCACACAAGCAAGATAGGCAATGGCAAGGATTTGAGAAACTTCCCTTTTGTTGGCTCTCCTCTTCTTCCTTTTTCTTTTTTTTTCTTATCTTTTTCTTCTTATTGTTGACACAACTTTCTTGTGCTGCTTTGATCTTGTGCTTCCTTGAACTTGTATTCTTCCGATGGCATTCTTGCGTTGTTGCCTTGTATTGTTATCGGAGATGTTTTGCCATTCCTTCGAGTGATGCTTGACTGCTGAAATTTGAAATATATGCCTCTATTCTCCAAGCGTGATCCTGACTACTGACACTTGAAATGTATTCCCTTGCTCTCCAGATGGGCTCCTGACTGCAAAAAAAAGACAAATAAAGAAAATTTTCTGCCCTAGTTTGGTGTCTGGGTACAGCATGTTATCAAATAATAAAAATTGAAAGCTAAAATCTGAATTGTACTTCCCTCGTTCTCCAGGTGGGCGCCTAATTGCTGATCTTGAAAAGTATTCCCTTATTCTCCAGGTGGGCTCCTGATTGGTGAACTTGAAAAGCATTCCCTTGTTCTCCAGGTGGGGTCTTGATTGCTGGACGTTGAAAAGTATTCATTTGTTCTCCTGGTGGGCTCCTGATTCTGATTGCTGAATTTGAAAAGTATTCCCTTGTTCTCTAGGTGGGCTCCTGACTGTAACAAAATAGACAAACAAAGAAAATTTTCTGCCCCAATTTGTTGGCTGGGTAAAGTATGTTATCAAATATTAAAAATTGAAAGCTCAAATTTGAATTTTACTTCCTTTGTTCTCCCGGTGGGCGCCTGACTGCTGAACTTGAAATGTATTCCCCTATTCTCCAAGCGGGCTCCTGATTGCTGAACTTGAAAAGTATTCCCTTATTCTCCAGCTAGGCTCGTGACTTCAACAAAATAGACAAACAAAGAAAATTTTCTACCGCAGTTTGTTGGCCGGGTACAGTATGTTATCAAATATTAAAAATTGAAAGCTAAAATTTGAATTGTACCTCCCTTGTAATAGTATGTTATTTGATATTAAAAATTGAAAGCTAAAATTTGAATTGTATCTCCCTTATTCTCCAGGTGGGCGCCTGACAGCTGAACTTGAAATGTATTCCCTTATTCTCGAGGTGGGCGCCTGATTGCTGAACTTGAAAAGTATTCCCTTGTTCTCCAGGTGGGCTCCTAACTGCAATAAAATAGACAAACAAAGAAAATTTTCTGCCCCATTTTGGTGGTTGGGTAGATTCGTGAGTTGTTAGCAAAATGTAAATCACCTAAGCTATTGACGGAGTGCGAGTAAAACTAAAGACTTGACTGGAGTGTATGATCCTGTGCGTAACACTAAGGACATTTGACATAGTAAATTCATCAGACTAAGATTTAGATCCAATGAGAATATTCATCAAACTAGGTCTTTTGTTATCTTGTTATCTTAGGAGAAAGCTTCATCAGACTAAGATTTCGATCCTAGGAGAAAGGTCATCAGACTAGGTTTTCTATATGAGGAGAAAGATTCATCAGACCAAGATTTTGATCCTAGGAGGAAGATACATCAAACTAAGACTTTTATCTTAGGAGGAAAAAATGTGAAAAGCAACGGCAACATTTTATGCACACTAGCAAGATAGGCAAGGGCAAGGATTTGAGAAACTTCCCTTTTGTTGGCTCTCCTCTTATTTCATTCTCTTTTTCTTTCTTTTCTTCTCTTTTCCTTCTTATTGTTGACAAAACTTTCTTGTGCTGCTTTGATCTTGTGCTTCCTTGAACTT
The DNA here is from genome assembly GCA_026770625.1 of Nicotiana glauca. NCBI lineage: Eukaryota > Viridiplantae > Streptophyta > Magnoliopsida > Solanales > Solanaceae > Nicotiana > Nicotiana glauca. The sequence continues at coordinate 7,744 of MU751047.1, read as the reverse complement.
GTATTCTTGAGATGGAATTCTAGCGTTGTTACCTTGTATTGTGATCGGAGATGTTTTTCCATTCCTCCGAGTGATGCTTGACTGCTAAATTTGAAATATATGCCTCTATTCTCCAGGCAGGCTCCTGACTGCTGACACTTGAAAAGTATTTTCTTGTTCTCCGGATGGGCTCCTTACTGCAAGAAAAATAGACAAACAACGAAAATTTTCTGTCCTAGTTTGGTGTCTGGGTACAACATGTTATCAAATATTAAAAATTGAAAGCATTAATCTGAATTGTACTTCCCTTGTTCTCCAAGTGGGCGCCTAATTACTGATCTTGAAAAGTATTCCCTTGTTCTCCAGGTGGGCTCATGATTGGTGAATTCGAAAAGTATTTTCTTGTTCTCCAGGTGGGGTCCTGATTGCTGGACTTTGAAAAAAATTCCCTTGTTCTCCAGGTGGGCTCCTGATCCTGATTGCTGAACTTGAAAAGTATTCCCTTGTTCTCCAGGTGGGCTCCTAACTGCAACAAAATAGACAAACAAAGAAAACTTTCTGCCCCAGTTTGGTGGTTGGGTAGATTCGTGAGTTGTTAGCAAAATGTAAATCACCTAAGCTATTGACGGAATGCGAGTAAAACTAAAGACTTGACTGGAGTGTATGATCCTGTGCGTAACACTAAGGACATTTGACTTAGTAAATGCATTAGACTAAGATTTAGATCCAATGAGAAAATTCATCAGACTAGGTCTTTTGTTATCTTGTTATCTTAGGAGAAAGCATCATCAGACTAAGATTTCGATCCTAGGAGAATGGTCATCAGACTAGGTTTTCTATATGAGGATAAATATTCATCAGACTAAGATTTCAATCCAAGGAGGAAGTTCATCAGACTATGTTTTCTATCTTCGGAGAGAGATTCATCAGACTAAGATTTTGATCCTAGGAGAATGTTCATCAGACTATGATTTCGATCCTAGGAGAAAGGTCATCAGACTAGGTTTTCTATCTTAGTAGAAAGATTCTTTAGACTAAGATTTCGATCCTAGGAGGAAGATCCATCAAACTAAGACTTTTATCTTAGGAGGAAAAAATATGAAAAGCAACGGCAGCATTTTATGCACACTAGCAAGATTGGCAAGGGCAATGATTTGAGAAACTTCCCTTTTGTTGGCTCTCCTCTTCTTTCTTTCTCTTTTTCTTTCTTTTCTTCTCTTTTTCTTTTTATTGTTGACAAAACTTTCTTGTGTTTCTTTGATCTTGTGCTTCATTGAACTTGTATTCTTCAGATGGAATTCTAGCGTTGTTGCCTTGTATTGTGATCGGAGATGTTTTGCCATTCCTTCGAGTGATGCTTGACTGCTGACACTTGAAAAGTATTTTCTTGTTCTCCAGATGGGCTCCTGACAGCAAGAAAAATAGGCAAACAATGAAAATTTTCTGACATAGTTTGGTGTCTGGTTACAACATGTTATCAAATATTAAAAATTGAAAGCAAAAATCTGAATTGTACTTCCCTTGTTCTCCAGGTTGGCGCCTAATTGCTGATCTTGAAAAGTAATCCCTTTTTCTCCAGGTGGGCTCCTGATTGGTGAATTCGAAAAGTATTCCCTTGTTCTCCAGGTGGGGTCCTGATTGCTGGACTTTGAAAAGTATTCCCTTGTTCTCCTGGTGGGCTCCTGATTCTGATTGATGAACTTGAAAAATATTCCCTTGTTCTCCAGGTGGGGTCTTGACTGTAACAAAATAGACAAACAAAGAAAATTTTCTACCCTAGTTTGTTGGCTCGGTACAGTATGTTATCAAATATTAAAAATTGAAAGCTAAAATTTGAATTGTACTTCCCTTGTTCTCCAGGTGGGCGCCTGACTGCTGAACTTGAAATGTATTCCCTTATTCTCCAGGTGGGATCCTGATTGCTAAACTTGAAAAGTATTCCCTTGTTCTCAAAGTGGGCTCCTGACTGCAACAAAATAGACAAACAAAGAAAATTTTCTGCCCCAGTTTGGTGGCTGGGTATAGTATGTTGTCAAATATTAAAAATTGAAAGATCAAATTTGAATTGTACTTCCCTTGTTCTTCGGGTGGGCGCCTGACTGCTGAACTTGAAATGTATTCCCTTATTCTCCAGGCGGGCTCCTGATTGCTGAACTTGAAAAGTATTCACTTGTTCTCCAGGTGAGCTCGTGACTTCAACAAAATAGACAAACAAAGAAAATTTTCTACCCCAGTTTGTTGGCCGGGTACAGTATGTTGCCAAATATTAAAAATTGAAAGCTAAAATTTGAATTGTACCTCCCTTGTAATAGTATGTTATCAAATATTAAAAATTGAAAGATAAAATTTGAATTGTACCTCCCTTATTCTCCAGGTGGGCGCCTGGCTGCTGAACTTGAAATGTATTCCCTTATTCTCGAGGTGGGCGCCAGATTGCTGAACTTGAAAAGTATTCCCTTGTTCTCCAGGTGGGCTCCTAACTGCAACAAAATAGACAAACAAAGAAACTTTTCAGCCCTAGTTTGGTGGTTGGGTAGATTCGTGAGTTGTTAGCAAAATGTAAATCACCTAAGCTATTGACGGAATGCGAGTAAAACTAAAGACTTGACTGGAGTGTATGATCCTGTGCGTATCACTAAGGACATTTGACTTAGTAAATTCATTAGACTAAGATTTAGGTCCAATGAGAAAATTCATCAGACTAGGTCTTTTGTTATCTTGTTATCTTAGGAGAAAGCATCATCAGACTAAGATTTCGATCCTATGAGAAAGGTCATCAGACTAGGTTTTCTATATGAGGATAAATATTCATCAGACTAAGATTTCGATCCAAGGAGGAAGTTCATCAGACTATAATTTCTATCTTAGGAGAGAGATTCATCAGACGAAGATTTTGATCCTAGGAGAATGTTCATCAGACTATGATTTCGATCCTAGGAGAAAGGTCATCAGACTAGGTTTTCTATCTTAGGAGAAAGATTCTTTAGACTAAGATTTCGATCCTAGGAGGAAGATCCATCAAACTAAGACTTTTATCTTAGGAGGAAAAAATGTGAAAAGCAACGGCAGCATTTTATGCACACTAGCAAGATAGGCAAGGGCAAGGATTTGAGAAACTTCCCTTTTGTTGGCTCTCCTCTTCTTTCTTTCTCTTTTTCTTTCTTTTCTTCTCTTTTTCTTTTTATTGTTGACAAAAATTTCGTGTGTTGCTTTGATCTTGTGCTTCATTGAACTTGTATTCTTCAGATGGAATTCTAGCGTTGTTGCCTTGTATTGTGATCGGAGATGTTTTGCCATTCCTCCGAGTGATGCTTGACTGCTGA
>MU751044.1:22799-48168 GCA_026770625.1 Nicotiana glauca | reverse complement strand
TTAGGGCTCCAATCCCTGAGTTGCGCCTTTTAGACATAGGGCCACCATCCCCTAGTCGCATTTTGCCATCATTAGGGCTCTAATCCCTGAGTTGCGCCTTTTTAGACATAGGGTCTCTATTCCCTAGTCGCCTTTTGCCAATATTAGGGCTCTAATCCCTGATTTGAGCTCTTTTAGACATAGGACCTCCATTCCCTAGTCACCCTTTGCCAACATTAGGGCTCCAATCCCTGAGTTGTTCCCTTTTAGACATAGGGCCACCATTCCCCCGTCGTATTTTTCCAATATTAGGGCTCTAATCCCTAAGTTGTGCCTTTTGAGACATAGGGCCTCCATTCCATAGTCGTCTTTATGTCCAACATTAGGGCTTCAATCCCTGAGATGTGCCTTTTTAGACATAGGACCTCTATTCTCTAGTCGTCTTTTTTGCCAACACTAGGGATCTAATCCCTGTGTTGTTACTTTTTATACTAGGGCCTCCATTCCCTAGTCGCCTTTTGCGAGCATTAGGGCTCCAATCCCTGAGTTGAGCCTTTTTAGACATAGGGCCACCATTGCCTAGTCACCTTTTTTGCTAACACTAGGACTTCAATCCCTGAGTTGAGCTTTTTAGACATAGGGCCTCCATTCCCCAGTGGACTTTTGCCAACATTAGGGCGCCAATCCCTGAGTTGAGCCTTTTTAGACATAGCGCCTCCATTCCTAGTCGCCTTTTGCCAACGTTAGAGCTCCAATCCTGAGTTGCACCTTTTTATACATAGGGCCTCCATTCCCTAGTCGCCTTTTGCCAACATTAGGGCTCTAATCCCTGAGTTGAGCCCTTTTAGACATAGGACTTCCATTCCCTAGTCGCCTTTTGCTAACATTAGTGCTCCAATCCCTGAGTTGTGCCTTTTTCGACATAGGGCCTCCATTCCCTAGTCGGCTCTATGTCCAACATTAGGGCTTTAATCCTTGAGTTGTGCCTTTTAAGACATAGGGCCTCCACTCTCTAGTCTCCTTTTTTGCCAACACTAGGGATCTAATCGCTGAGTTGTGCCTTTTTAGACATAGGGCCTCCATTGCCTAGTCGCCTTTTATGAGCATTAGGGCTCCAATCCCTGAGTTGAGCCTTTTTAGACGTAGGGCCTCCATTCCCAAGTCGCCTTTTTTGCTAAAACTAGGACTTCAATTCTTGAGTCGAGCTTTTTAGACATAGGGAGTCCTTTTCCTAGTCGCCTTATGCCAACATTAGGGCTCCAATCCGGGAGTTGAGCCTTTTTAGACATAGGGCCTCCATTCCCTAGTCGCCTTTTGCCAGCATTAGGGCTTCAATCCCAAGGTTGTGCCTTTTTAGACATAGGGCCTCCTTTTTCTAGTCGCCTTTTTTGCCAACATTAGGGCTCTAATCCTTGAGTTGTGCCTTATTAGACATAGGGCCTCCATTCACTAGTCGCCTTTTGCCAACATTAGGGCTCCAATTCCTGAGTTGTGCCTTTTTAGACATAGGGCCTCCATTCCCTAGTCGCCTTTTGCCAACATTAGGGCTCCAATTCCTGAGTTGAGCCTTTTTAGACATAGGGCCTCCATTGCCTAGTCGCCTTGTATGAGCATTAGGGCTCCAATTCCTGAGTTGAGCCTTTTTAGACATAGGGCCTCCATTGCCTAGTCGCCTTGTATGAGCATTAGGGCTCCAATTCCTGAGTTGAGCCTTTTTAGACATAGGGCCTCCATTCCCTAGTCGCCTTTTGCCAACATTAGGGCTCCAATTCCTGAGTTGTGCCTTTTTAGACATAGGGCCTCCATTCCCTAGTCGCCTTTTCCCAATATTAGGGCTCCAATACCTGAGTTTAGCCTTATTAGTCATAGGGCCTCCATTCACTAGTCTCCTTTTGCCAACATTAGGGCTCTAATCGCTGAGTTGCATCTTTCTAGACATAGGGCCTCCATTCACTAGTCGCCTTTTGCCAACATTAGGGCTCCAATCGCTGAGTTGGGTATTTCTAGACATAGGGCCTCCATTCCCTGAGTTGCGCCTTTTAGACATAGGGCCGCCATCCCCTAGTCGCCTTTTGCCATCATTAGGTCTCCAATCCCTGAGTTGCGCCTTTTTAGACATACGGCCTCCATTCCTTAGTCGCCTTTTGCCAACAATAAGCTCTAATCCCTGAGTTGAGCCCTTTTAGACATAGGACCTCACTTCCCTAGTCGCCTTTTAAAAATATTAGGGCTCCAATCCCTGAGTTTAGCTTTATTAGACATAGGGCATCCATTCCCTAGTTGCCTTTTGCCAATATTAGGGCTCCAATCCCTGACTTGTGCCTTTTTGTACATAGGGCCTCCATTCCCTAGTTGCCTTTTTCCAACATTAGGGCTCCAATCCCTAAGTTGAGAATTTTTAGACATTGGCCCTCCATTCCCAAGGCGTCTTTTGCCAACATTAGGGCTCCAATTCCTGAGTTGTGCCTTTTAGACATAGGGCCTCCATTCCCTAGTCGCCTTTTGCCAACATTAGGGCTCCAATCCCTGAGTTGAGCCTTTTTAGACATAGGGCCTCCATTCCCTAGTCGCCTTTTGCCAACATTAGGGCTCCAATCCCTAAGTTGAGAATTTTTAGACATTGGCCCTCCATTCCCAAGGCGTCTTTTGCCAACATTAGGGCTCCAATCCCTAAGTTGAGAATTTTTAGACATTGGCCCTCCATTCCCAAGGCGTCTTTTGCCAACATTAGGGCTCCAATCCCTAAGTTGAGAATTTTTAGACATTGGCCCTCCATTCCCAAGGCGTCTTTTGCCAACATTAGGGCTCCAATCCCTAAGTTGAGAATTTTTAGACATTGGCCCTCCATTCCCAAGGCGTCTTTTGCCAACATTAGGGCTCCAATCCCTAAGTTGAGAATTTTTAGACATTGGCCCTCCATTCCCAAGGCGTCTTTTGCCAACATTAGGGCTCCAATCCCTAAGTTGAGAATTTTTAGACATTGGCCCTCCATTCCCAAGGCGTCTTTTGCCAACATTAGGGCTCCAATCCCTAAGTTGAGAATTTTTAGACATTGGCCCTCCATTCCCAAGGCGTCTTTTGCCAACATTAGGGCTCCAATCCCTAAGTTGAGAATTTTTAGACATTGGCCCTCCATTCCCAAGGCGTCTTTTGCCAACATTAGGGCTCCAATCCCTAAGTTGAGAATTTTTAGACATTGGCCCTCCATTCCCAAGGCGTCTTTTGCCAACATTAGGGCTCCAATCCCTAAGTTGAGAATTTTTAGACATTGGCCCTCCATTCCCAAGGCGTCTTTTGCCAACATTAGGGCTCCAATCCCTAAGTTGAGAATTTTTAGACATTGGCCCTCCATTCCCAAGGCGTCTTTTGCCAACATTAGGGCTCCAATCCCTAAGTTGAGAATTTTTAGACATTGGCCCTCCATTCCCAAGGCGTCTTTTGCCAACATTAGGGCTCCAATCCCTAAGTTGAGAATTTTTAGACATTGGCCCTCCATTCCCAAGGCGTCTTTTGCCAACATTAGGGCTCCAATCCCTAAGTTGAGAATTTTTAGACATTGGCCCTCCATTCCCAAGGCGTCTTTTGCCAACATTAGGGCTCCAATCCCTAAGTTGAGAATTTTTAGACATTGGCCCTCCATTCCCAAGGCGTCTTTTGCCAACATTAGGGCTCCAATCCCTAAGTTGAGAATTTTTAGACATTGGCCCTCCATTCCCAAGGCGTCTTTTGCCAACATTAGGGCTCCAATCCCTAAGTTGAGAATTTTTAGACATTGGCCCTCCATTCCCAAGGCGTCTTTTGCCAACATTAGGGCTCCAATCCCTAAGTTGAGAATTTTTAGACATTGGCCCTCCATTCCCAAGGCGTCTTTTGCCAACATTAGGGCTCCAATCCCTAAGTTGAGAATTTTTAGACATTGGCCCTCCATTCCCAAGGCGTCTTTTGCCAACATTAGGGCTCCAATCCCTAAGTTGAGAATTTTTAGACATTGGCCCTCCATTCCCAAGGCGTCTTTTGCCAACATTAGGGCTCCAATCCCTAAGTTGAGAATTTTTAGACATTGGCCCTCCATTCCCAAGGCGTCTTTTGCCAACATTAGGGCTCCAATCCCTAAGTTGAGAATTTTTAGACATTGGCCCTCCATTCCCAAGGCGTCTTTTGCCAACATTAGGGCTCCAATCCCTAAGTTGAGAATTTTTAGACATTGGCCCTCCATTCCCAAGGCGTCTTTTGCCAACATTAGGGCTCCAATCCCTAAGTTGAGAATTTTTAGACATTGGCCCTCCATTCCCAAGGCGTCTTTTGCCAACATTAGGGCTCCAATCCCTAAGTTGAGAATTTTTAGACATTGGCCCTCCATTCCCAAGGCGTCTTTTGCCAACATTAGGGCTCCAATCCCTAAGTTGAGAATTTTTAGACATTGGCCCTCCATTCCCAAGGCGTCTTTTGCCAACATTAGGGCTCCAATCCCTAAGTTGAGAATTTTTAGACATTGGCCCTCCATTCCCAAGGCGTCTTTTGCCAACATTAGGGCTCCAATCCCTAAGTTGAGAATTTTTAGACATTGGCCCTCCATTCCCAAGGCGTCTTTTGCCAACATTAGGGCTCCAATCCCTAAGTTGAGAATTTTTAGACATTGGCCCTCCATTCCCAAGGCGTCTTTTGCCAACATTAGGGCTCCAATCCCTAAGTTGAGAATTTTTAGACATTGGCCCTCCATTCCCAAGGCGTCTTTTGCCAACATTAGGGCTCCAATCCCTAAGTTGAGAATTTTTAGACATTGGCCCTCCATTCCCAAGGCGTCTTTTGCCAACATTAGGGCTCCAATCCCTAAGTTGAGAATTTTTAGACATTGGCCCTCCATTCCCAAGGCGTCTTTTGCCAACATTAGGGCTCCAATCCCTAAGTTGAGAATTTTTAGACATTGGCCCTCCATTCCCAAGGCGTCTTTTGCCAACATTAGGGCTCCAATCCCTAAGTTGAGAATTTTTAGACATTGGCCCTCCATTCCCAAGGCGTCTTTTGCCAACATTAGGGCTCCAATCCCTAAGTTGAGAATTTTTAGACATTGGCCCTCCATTCCCAAGGCGTCTTTTGCCAACATTAGGGCTCCAATCCCTAAGTTGAGAATTTTTAGACATTGGCCCTCCATTCCCAAGGCGTCTTTTGCCAACATTAGGGCTCCAATCCCTAAGTTGAGAATTTTTAGACATTGGCCCTCCATTCCCAAGGCGTCTTTTGCCAACATTAGGGCTCCAATCCCTAAGTTGAGAATTTTTAGACATTGGCCCTCCATTCCCAAGGCGTCTTTTGCCAACATTAGGGCTCCAATCCCTAAGTTGAGAATTTTTAGACATTGGCCCTCCATTCCCAAGGCGTCTTTTGCCAACATTAGGGCTCCAATCCCTAAGTTGAGAATTTTTAGACATTGGCCCTCCATTCCCAAGGCGTCTTTTGCCAACATTAGGGCTCCAATCCCTAAGTTGAGAATTTTTAGACATTGGCCCTCCATTCCCAAGGCGTCTTTTGCCAACATTAGGGCTCCAATCCCTAAGTTGAGAATTTTTAGACATTGGCCCTCCATTCCCAAGGCGTCTTTTGCCAACATTAGGGCTCCAATCCCTAAGTTGAGAATTTTTAGACATTGGCCCTCCATTCCCAAGGCGTCTTTTGCCAACATTAGGGCTCCAATCCCTAAGTTGAGAATTTTTAGACATTGGCCCTCCATTCCCAAGGCGTCTTTTGCCAACATTAGGGCTCCAATCCCTAAGTTGAGAATTTTTAGACATTGGCCCTCCATTCCCAAGGCGTCTTTTGCCAACATTAGGGCTCCAATCCCTAAGTTGAGAATTTTTAGACATTGGCCCTCCATTCCCAAGGCGTCTTTTGCCAACATTAGGGCTCCAATCCATGAGTTGTGCCTTTTTAGACATAGGGCCTCCATTCTTTAGTCATTTTTTGCCAACAGTAGGGCTGTAATCTCTGAGTTGAGCCTTTTTAGACATAGGCCCTCCATTCCCAAGGTGCCTTTTGCCAATATTAGGGCTCCAATTCCCTAGTCGCCTTTTTTGCCAACATAAGAGCTCCAATCCCTGAGTTGTTCCTTTTTAGATATAAGGCCTCCATTCGCTAGTCACCTTTTGCCAACATTAGGGCTCCAATTCCTGAGTTGTGCCTTTTAGACATAGGGTCTCTATTCCCTAGTCCCCTTTTGCCAACATTAGGGCTCCAATATCTGAGTTGTGCCATTTTAGATATAGGGCTTCCATTCCCTAGTCACCTTTTGCCAATATTAGGGCTCCAATCTCTGAGTTAAGCCTTTTTAGACATAGGGCCTCTATTCCCTAGTCGTCTTTTGCCAACAGTAGGGCTCCAATCCCTGAGTTGCGCCTTTTTAGACATAGGACCTGCATTCCCTACTCGCCTTTTTCCAACACTAGGGCTCTAATCCATGAGTTGCACCTTTTAGACATAGGGCCTGCATTCCCTAGTCGCCTTTTGCCAACATTAGGGCTCCAATCGCTAAGTTGCGTCTTTCTAAACATAGGGCCTCCATTCCCTAGTCGGCTTTTGCCAACATTAGGGCTCCAATACCTGAGTTGCGCCTTTTAAACATAGGTCCACCATCCTCTATTCGCCTTTTGCCAACATTAGGGCTCCAATCTCTGAGTTGCGCCTTTTTAGACATAGGGCCTCCATTTCCTTGTCGCCTTTTTCCATCATTAGGGCTCCAATCCCTGAGTTGAGCCTTTTTAGACATAGGGCCACCATTCCCTAGTCGTATTTTTCCAACATTAGGGTTGCAATCCCTGAGTTGTGCCTTTTGAGACATAGGGCCTTCATTCCCTAGTCGCCTTTGTTGCCAACATTAGGGCTCCAATCTCTGAGTTGTGCCTTGTTAGACATAGGTCATCCATTCCTTAGTCTCTTTTGCTAACATTAGGGCTCCAATCCCTTAGTTGTGCCTTTTAGACATAGGGCCTCCAATCCCAAGTCGCCCTTATCCAACATTAGGGCTCCAATCCCTGAGTTGTTCCCTTTTAGACATAGGGCCTCCATTCCCTAGTTGCCCTTTTCGAACATTAGGGCTTCAATCCCTAAATTGTTCCCTTTTTGACATACGACCTCCATTCCCTAGTCGCCCTTTGCCAACATTTGGGCTCCAATCTCTGAGTTGAGTTTTTTAGACATAGGGCCTCCATTCCCTAGTCGCCTTTTGCCAATATTAGGCTCCAATCCCTGAATTGCGTCTTTCTAGACATAGGGCCTCCATTCCCTAGTCGTCTTTTGCCAACATTAGGGCTCCAATCCCTAAGTTGCGCCTTTTAGACATAGCGCCAACATCCTCTATTCGCCTTTTGCCAATATTAGGGCTCCAATCAGTTAGTTGTGCCTATTTAGACATTGGGCCTCCATTCTCTAGTCGCCTTTTGCCAACATTAGGGCTCTAATCCCTGAGTTAAGCCTTTTTAGACATTGGGCCACCATTCCCTAGTCGTATTTTTCCAACATTAGGGCTCCAATCCCTGAGTTGCGTCTTTTTAGACATAGGGCCTCCATTCCCTAGTCGCCTTTTGCCAACATTAGGGCTCTAATCCCAGAGTTGAGCCCTTTTAGACATAGGGCCTCCATTCCCTAGTCGCCTTTTGCAAACATTAGGGCTCCAATCCCTAAGTTATTCCATTTAAGACATAGGGGCTCCATTCTCTAGTCGCATTTTTTGCCAACATTAGGGCTCCAATCCCTGAGTTGTGCGTTTTTAGACATAGGTCCTCCATTCCCTAGTCGCCTTTTGCCAACGTTAGGGCTCCAATCCCTGAGTTGAGCCTTTTTAGACATAGGGCCTCCATTCCTTAGTCGCCTTTTGCGAACATTAGGGCTCCAATCCCTGAGTTTTGCCTTTTTAGACATAGGGCCTCCATTCTATAGTCGCCTTTTTGCCAACATTAAGGCTCTAATCCCTGAGTTGTGCCTTTTTAGACATAGGGCCTCAATTCCCAAGTCGCCTTTTGCCAATATTAGGGTTCAAATCCCTGAGTTGTGCCTTTTTAGACATAGGACCTCCATTACCTAGTCGCCTTTTTCCAATATTAGTGCTCCAATATCTGAGTTTAGCCTTATTAGACATAGGGCATCCATTCCCTAGTCATATTTTGCCAACATTAGGGCTCCAATCCCTGAGTTGTGTCTTTTTATACATATAGCCTCCATTCCCCAGTCGCCTTTTGCCAATATTAGGGCTCTAATCCCTGAGTTGAGCCTTTTTAGACATAGGCCCTTCATTCCCAAGGAGCCTTTTGCTAACATTAGGGCTCCAATTCCTGAATTATGCCTTTTTAGACATAAGGCCTCCATTCTCTAGTCGCCTTTTTTGCCAACATAAGAGCTCTAATCCCTGAGTTGTTCCTTTTTAGACATAGGGCCTCCATTCCCTAGTCGTCTTTTCTTCTAACATTAGGACTCCAATCCCTGAGTTGAGCTTTTTAGACATAGGGCCTCCATTCCCTAGTCCCGTTTTGCCAACATTAGGGCTCCAATCCCTGAGTTGTGCCTTTTTAGACATAGGGCCTCCATTCCCTAGTCACCTTTTTGTCCAATATTAGGGCTCCAACCCCTGAGTTTTTCCTTTTTAGACATAGGGTCTCCATTCCCTAGTCGCCTTTTGCAAATATTAGGGCTCCAATCCCAGAGTTTAGCCTTATTATGCATAGGGCATCCATTCCCTAGTCGCCTTTTGCCAACATTAGGGCTCCAATCCCTGAGTTGTGCCTTTTTAGACATAGTGCCTCCATTCCCTAGTCGCCTTTTGCCAACATTAGAGCTCCAATCCTTGAGTTAAACCTTTTTAGACATAGGCCCTCCATTCCCAAGGTGCCTTTTGCCAATATTAGGGCTCCAATCTTTAATTATGCCTTTTTAGACATAGGGCCTCCATTCCCTAGTCGCCTTTTTTGCCAACATTAAAGCTTCAATCCCTGAATTGTTCCTTTTTAGACAGAGGGACTCCATTCATTAGTCACCTTTTCCCAACATTAGGGCTCCAATCTCTGAGTTTTGCCTTTTAGACATAGGGCCTGCATTCCCAAGTCGCACTTTGCCAACATTAGGGCTCTAATCCCTGAGTTGTTCCCTTTTAGACATACGGCTTCCATTCTCTAGTCGCCTTTTGCCAATATTAGGGCTCCAATCCCTGAGTTGAGCCTTTTTAGGCATAGTACCTCCATTCCCTAGTCGCCTTTTGCCAATATTAGGGCTCCAATCCATGAGTTATTCCTTTTTGGACATCGGGCCTCCATTCCCTAGTCTCCTTTTGCCAACTTTAGGGCTCCAATCCCTGAGTTGTGCTTTTTTAGACATAAGGCCTCCATTCCCTAGTCACCTTTTGCAACTATTAGGGCTACAATCCCAGAGTTAAGCCTTTTTAGACATAGGGCCTCCATTCCCTGGTCGCCTTTTGAAAACATTAGGGCTCCAATCCCTGAGTTGCGCCTTTTAGACATACGGCTTGCATCCCCTAGTCGACTTTTTCCAACATTAGGGCTCCAATCCCTGAGTTGTGCCTTTTTAGACATAGGGCCTCCATTCCCTAGTCGCCTTTTGCCAACATTAGGGCTCCAATCCCTGATTTGTGCCTTTTTAGACATAGGACCTCCATTCCCTAGTCACCTTTCGCCAACATTAGGGCTCCAATCCCTGAGTTCTGCCTTTTTGGACATAGGGCCTCTATTCCCTGGTCACCTTTTGCCAACATTAGGGCTCCAATCCCTGAGTTAAGCCTTTTGGACAGGGGGCCTCCATTCCCTGGTCGCCTTTTGCCATCATTTGGGCTCCAATCTTTGAGTTACGCCTTTTAGACATAGTGCCACCATCCCCTAGTCACCTTTTTCCAATATTTGGGCTCCAATCCCTGAGTTGCATCTTTTTAGACATAGGGCCTCCATTCCCTAGTCGCCTTTTGCAAACATTAAGGCTCTAATCCCTGAGTTGTGCCTTTTTGGACATAGGGCCTCCATTCCCTCGTCACCTTTTGCCAACATTAGGGCTCCAATCCCTGAGTTAAACCTTTTTGGACATAGGGCCTCCATTCCCTGGTCGCCTTTTGCCAACATTTTGGCTCCAATCCCTGAGTTGAGCCTTTTAGACATAGTGCCACCATCCCCTAGTTGCCTTTTTCCAATATTAGGGCTCTAATCCCTGAGTTGCTTCTTTTTAGACATAGGGCCTCCATTCCCTAGTCGCCTTTTGCAAGCATTATGGCTCGAATCGCAAAGTTGCATCTTTCTTGACATAGGGCCTCCATTCCCTGGTCGCCTTTTGCCAACATTAGGGCTCCAATCCCTGAGTTGTGCCTTTTGGACATAGGGCCACCATCCTCTATTCGCCTTTTGCCAACATTAGGGCTCCAATCCCTGTGTTGCTCCTTTTTACACATAAGGCCTCCATTCCCTAGTCGCCTTTTGCCAACATTAGGGCTCCAATCGCTGAGTTGAGCCTTTTTAGACATAGGGCCACCATTCCCAAGTCATATTTTGCCAAAATTAGGGCTCCAATCCCTGAGTTGTGCCTATTGAGACATAGGGGCTCCATTCCCTTGTCGCCTTTTTTGCCAACATTAGGGCTTCAATCCCCGAGTTTTGCCTTTTTAGACATTGGGCCTCCATTCCTTAGTCGCCTTTTGCCAACATTAGGGCTCCAATGCCTAAGCTGTTCGTTTTAGACATAGGGCCTGCATTCCCAAGTCGCCCTTTGCCAATATTAGGGCTCTAATCCCTGAGTTGTGCCTTTTAAGACATAGGGCCTACATTCTCTAGTCACCTCTTGCCAACATTAGGGCTCCAATCCCTGAGTTGAGCCTTTTTAGACATAGGGCCTCCATTCCCTAGTCCCCTTTCGCGAACATTAGGGCTCCAATCCCTGAGTTTTACCTTTTTAGACATTGGGCGTCTATTCTCTAGTCGCCTTTTTTTCCAACATTAAGGCTCTAATCCCTGAGTTGTGCCTTTTTAGACGTAGGGCCTCAATTCCCAAGTCACCTTTTGCCAACATTAGGGCTTCAATCCCTGAGTTGTACCTTTTTAGATATAGGGCCTCCATTCCCTAGTCGCCTTTTACCAATATTAGTGCTCCAATCTCTGAGTTTAGCCATATTAGACATAGGGCATCCATTCCCTAGTTGCCTTTTGCCAACATTAGGGCTCCAATCCCTGAGTTGTGCCTTTTTAGACTTAGGGCCTCCATTTCCTAGTCGCTTTTTGCCAATATTAGGGCTCCAATCCCTGAGTTGGGCCTTTTTAGACATAGGCCCTCCATTCGCAAGGCACCTTTTGCCAACATTAGGGCTCCAATTCCTAAATTGTGCCATTTTAGACATAGGGCCTCCATTCCCTAGTCGCCTTTTTTGCCAACATAAGTAATCCCTGAGTTGTTCCTTTTTAGAAATAGGGCCTCCATTCCCTAGTCGTCTTTTGTTCTAATATTTGGGCTCCGATCCCTGAGTTGAGCTTTTTAGACATAGGGCCTCCATTCCCTAGTCCCGTTTTGCCAACATTAGGGCTCCAATCCCTGAGTTTTGCCTTTTTAAACATAGGGCCTCCATTCCCTTGTTGCCTTTTTGTCCAACATTAGGGCTCCAATCCCTGAGTTGAGCCTTTTTAGACATAGGGCATCCATTCCCTAGTCTCCTATTGCGAACATTAGGGCTCCAATCCCTGAGTTGTGCCTTTTTAGACATAGGGCCTCCATTCCCAAGTCGCCTTTTTCAAATATTAGGGCTCCAATCCCAAAGTTTAGCCTTATTAGACATAGGGCATCCATTCCCAAGTCGCCTTTGGCCAACATTAGGGCTCCAATCCCTGAGTTGTGCCTTTTTAGACATAGGGCCTCCATTGCCAAGTTGCCTTTTGCCATTATTAGGGCTCAAATCCCTGAGTTGTGCCCTTTTAGACATAGGGCTTCTATTCCCTAGTCGCCTTTTTCCAACATTAGGGCTCCAATCCCTGAGTTGAGCCTTTTTAGACATAGGGCCTCAATTTCGGAATAGTCTTTTGCAACCATTAGGGCTCTAATCCCGGAGTTGCGCCTTTTTAGATATAGGGCCTCCATTCCCTAGTCGCCTTTTGCCAATATTAGGACTCCAATCGCTAAGTTGCGTCTTTCTTGAAATAGGGCCTCCATTCCCTGGTCGCCTTTTGCCAACATTACGGATCCAATCCGTGAGTTGCGCCTTTTTGACATAGGGCCACCATCCTCTGTTCGCCTTTCGCCTACATTAGGGCTTCAATCCCTGAGTTGCGCCTTTTTAGACATAGGGCCTCCATTCCCTAGTCGCCTTTTGCGAATAATAGGGCTCCAATCCCTGAGTTGAGCCTTTTTAGACATAGGACCACCATTTTCTAGTCATATTTTGCCAACATTAGGGCTCAAATCCCTGAGTTGTTCCTTTTTAGACATAGGGGCTCCATTCCCAAGTCGCATTTTTTGCCAAAATTAGGGCTTCAATCCCTGAGTTGTGCCTTTTTAGACATAGGGCCTTTATTTCTTAGTCGCCTTTTGCTAACATTAGTGCTCCAATGTCTGAGTTGTGTATTTTAGACATAGGGCCTGCATTCCCAAGTCGCTCTTTGCCAACATTAGGGCTCCAATCCCTGAGTTGAGCCCTTTTAGACATTGGACCTCCATTCCCTAGTCGTCTTTTGCCAACATTTGGGCTCTAATCCCCGAGTTGTGCCTTTTTAGACATAGGGCCTCCATTCCCTAGTCGCTTTTTGCGAACATTAGGGCTCCAATCCTTGAGTTGTGCCTTTTTAGACATAGGACCTTCATTCCTTAGTCGCCTTTTGCCAACATTAGTGCTCCAATCTCTGAGTTGTGTATTTTAGACATAGGGCCTACATTCCCAAGTCGCTCTTTGCCAACATTAAGGCTCTAATCCCTGAGTTGTTCCCTTTTAGACGTACGGCCTCCATTCTCTAGTCGCCTTTTGCCAATATTAGGGCTCCAATCCCTGAGTTGAGCCTTTTTAGACATAGGGACTCCATTTCCTAGGCGCCTTTTGCCAATATTAGGGCTCCAATCCTTGAGTTGTACCATTTTGGACATATGGCCTCCATTCCCTAGTCCCCTTTTGCAAACTTTAGGGCTCCAATCCCTGAGTTGTGCTTTTTTAGACATAGGGCCTCCATTCCCTTATCACCTTTTTCCAACATTAGGGATCCAATCTATGAGTTGATCCTTTTTAGACATAGGGCCTCCATTCCCTGGTTTCCTTTTGCCAACATTAGGCTCCAATCCCTGAGTTTCTCCTTTTAGACATAGGGCCACCATCCCCTAGTCGCCTTTTGCCAACATTAGGGATCCAATCCCTTAGTTGAGCCTTTTTAGACATAGAGCCTCCATTCCCTAGTTGTCTTTTGCCAATATTAGGGCTCCCATCCCTGAGTTATGCCTTTTTAGACATAGGACCTCCATTCCCAAGTCACCTTTTGCCAACATTAGGCTCCAATCCCTGAGTTTCGCCTTTTAGACATAGGGCCACCATCCCCTAGTCGCCTTTTGCCAACATTAGGGATCCAATCCCTTAGTTGTGCCTTTTTAGACATAGAGCCTCCATTCCCTAGTTGTCTTTTGCCAATATTAGGGCTCCAATCCCTGAGTTATGCCTTTTTAGACATAGGACCTCCATTCCCAAGTCACCTTTTGCCAACATTTGGCTCCAATCCCTGAGTTTCGCCTTTTAGACATAGGGCCACCTTCCCCTAGTCGCCTTTTGCCAACATTAGGGATCCAATCCCTTAGTTGTGCCTTTTTAGACATAGAGCCTCCATTCCCTAGTTGTCTTTTGCCAATATTAGGGCTCCAATCCCTGAGTTATGCCTTTTTAGACATAGGACCTCCATTCCCAAGTCACCTTTTGCCAACATTAGGGCTCCAATCCCTAAGTTGTGCCTTTTTGGACACATGGCCTCCACTCCCGGGTCACCTTTTGCCAATATTAGGGCTCCAATCCCTGAGTTGAGCTTTGTTGGACATAGGGCCTCCATTCCCTGGTCGCCTTTTGCCAACATTTGGGCTCCAATCCCTGAGTTGCGCCTTTTAGACATAGTGCCACCATCCCCTAGTCGCCTTTTTCCAACATTAGGGCTCCAATTCTTGAGTTGCGTCTTTTTGGACATAGGGCCACCATTCCCTAGTCGCTTTTTGCCAACATTATGGCTCCAATTGCTAAGTTGTGGCTTTCTTGACATAGGGCCTCCATTCCCTGGTCGCATTTTGCCAACATTAGGGCTCCAATCCCTGAGTTGCGCCTTTTTGACATAGGGCCACCATCATCTGTTCGCCTTTTGCCAATATTAGGGCCCCAATCCCTGAGTTGCTCCTTTTTAGATAGAGGGCCTCCATTCCCTAGTCGCCTTTTGCCAACAGTAGGGCTCCAATCCCTGAGTTGTGCCTTTTGAGACATAGGGGCTCCATTCCCTTGTTGCCTTTTATGCCAACACTAGGGCTCCAATCTCTGAGATTTGCTTTTTAAGACATAGGGCCTCCTTTCCCTAGTCGCCTTTTTCGAACATTAGGGCTTCAATCCCTGAGTTAAGACGTTTTAGACATAGGGCCTCCATTCCCTAGCCGCCTTTTTTTCCAACATTAGGACTCCAATCCCTGAGTTGAGCTTTTTAGACATAGGGACTCCATTCCCTAGTCGCGTTTTGCCAATATTATGGCTCCAATCCCTGAGTTGAGCCTTTTTAGACATAGGGCCTCCATTCCCTAATCGCCTTTTGCCAACATTAGGGCTCCAATCCTTGAGTTGTGCCTTTGTGGACATAGGGCCTCCATTCCCTAGTCGCCTTTGGCCAACTTTAGGGCTCCAATCCCTGAGTTGTACCTTTTTAGACATAGCGCCACAATTCCCTATTCGCCTTTTGCCAATATTAGGGCTCCAATACCTGAGTTGAGCCTTTTTAGACATAGGGTCTCCATTCCCTAGTCGCCTTTTGCCAACATTATGGCTCCAATCCCTGAGTTGCGCCTTTTAGACATAGGGCCACCAACCCCTAGTCACCTTTTGCCAACATTAGGGTTCCAATCCCTTAGTTGAGCCGTTTTAGACATAGGGCCTCCATTCCTTAGTCGCCTTTTGCCAACATTAGGGCTACAATCCCTGAATTGAGCCCTTTTAGACATAGGACCTCCATTTCCTAGTCGCCTTTTGCCAACATTAGGGCTCTAATTCCTGAATTGTGCCCTTTAAGACATAGGGTCTCCATTCCCTAGTCCCCTTTTTAGAACATTAGGTCTCCAATCCCTGAGTTGAGCCTTTTTAGACATAGGGCCTCTATTCCCTAGTCGACTTTTTTTCCAAAATTAGGGCTACAATCCTTGAGTTGAGCTTTTTAGACATAGGACCTCCATTTCCAAGTCGCGTTTTGCCAACATTAGGGCTCCAATCCTTGAGTTGAGCCTTTTTAGACATAGGGCCTTCATTCCCTAATCACCTTTTGCCAACATTAGGGCTCCAATCCCTGAGTTGTGCCTTTTTAGACATAGGGCCTCCATTCCCTAGTCGCCTTTTGTGCCAACATTAGGGCTCTAATCCATGGGTTGTGCCTTTTTAGACATAGGGCCTCCATTCCCTAGTCACCTTTTGCAGATATTAAGGCTCCAATCCTTGAGTTGTGCCTTTTTAGACATAGTGCCTCCATTCCCTAGTCGCCTTTTGCCAACATTAGGGCTCCAATACCTGAGTTTAGCCTTTTTAGACATAGGGCATCCATTCCCTAGTCGCCTTTTTCCAACATTAGGATTCCAATCCTTGAGTTTTGCCTTTTTAGCAAAGGGCCTCCATTCCCTAACACCTTTTGCCAACATTAGGGCTCCAATCCCTGAGTTTTTCCTTTTTATAAATAGGGTCTCCATTCCCTACTCGCCTTTTTCCAACATTAGGGCTACAATCCCTGTGTTGTGCCTTTTAGACATAGGGCCTCCATTCCCTAGTCGCCTTTTCCCAACATTTGTGCTCCAATGCCTGAGTTGCGCCCTTTTAGACATAGCACCTTCATTCCCTAGTCGCCTTTTGCCAATATTAGGGCTCCAATCCCAGAGTTGAACCTTTTTAGACTTAGCCCCTCCATTCCCAAGGCGTCTTTTGCCAACATTAGGGCCCCAAGTCCTGAGTTGTGCCTTTTAGACATAGGGCCTCCATTCCCTAGTCGCCTTTTGCCAACATTAGTGCTCCAATCCCTGAGTTACGCCCTTTTAGACATAGGGCGTCCATTCCCTAGTCGCCTTTTGCCAATATTAGGGCTCTAATCCCTGAGTTGCACCTTTTTAGACATAGGGCCTCGATTCCCTAGTCACCTTTTGCCAATATTAGGGCTCCAATCCCTGAGTTGCGCCTTTTTAGACATAGGACCTCCATTCCCTACTCGCCTTTATCCAACATTAGGGATCCAATCCCTGAGTTGCATCTTTCTGGACATAGGGCCTCAATTCCCTAATCGCCTTTTGCTAACATTAGGGCTCCAATCCCTGAGTTGTGCCTTTTAGACATAGGGCCACCATCCCCTAGTCGCCTTTTGCCAACATTAGTGCTCCAATCCCTGAGTTTTGCCTTTTTAGACATGGGGCCTCCATTCCCTATTCGCCTTTTGCCAATATTAGGGCTCCAATACCTGAGTTGAGCCTTTTTAGACTTAGGGCCTCCATTCGCTAGTCGTCTTTTGCCAACATTTGGGCTACAATCCCTAAGTTGAGACCTTTTAGACATAGGACCTCCATTCCCTAGTCGCCTTTTGCACACATTAAGGCTCCAATCCCTGAGTTTTGCCTTTTAGATATAGGGCCTCCATTCCCTAGTCGCCTTTTGCCAACATTAGGTCTCCAATCCCCGAGTTGTGCCTTTTTAGACATAGTGCCTCCATTCCCTAGTCACCTTTTTTGCCTACATTAGGGCTCCAATCCCTGAGTTGATCTTTTTAGACATAGGGCCTCCATTCCCTAGTCGCCTTTTTTCCAACATTAGGGTTCCAATGCCTGAGTTGACATTTCCGATATAGGGCTCCTTCCCCTAATCTTTTCCTTTCTAGATAGATGCAATCCTTATTTTATTTTCTTTCAAAAAAAAAATAGTTCAGACTTTTGTTACAAATAACTCACGAAATTTTCCTAGTGAAAACTGGGGCAGAAAAATTTTCATTCATTTGTTTGCTTAGGTGTCTAAGCAGGTTCTACCTCGAGGCACAAGATTCGAGATGACCAAACGAATGAGTCTCAATCCAGAATAAAGAAAAAGAAGAAAATAACAAAAAAAGAAGTAAATTCAAAATGCTGAAATGGAGAAGGACGCGGACTGCTTAAAATATGATTGAAGTCACAAGCTTTGCATGTCCAACCTTTATCCAAAGTTGAAGAAAGAACCAGCACCTACAGCTAACGAGCATCAAGATTCAAATCGGAGTTTGCAGCAAGACCTATCCAAGACTCAAGATCAAGCTTCAAGAGATTTATAGATAGGAATAGCTGATAGGCTTAGTTAGTCTTTTTAATTTTGATTTTGATGTAATAAACGGGACCGCAGACCGGAACCTCGACGGCACCTCGCTTAGCTCTCAACCTCGGCACTCTATCGTCTAGTTCACTTTTGAACTACACGTGGCCTGATTCCTCTATAGCAAAGGATATGTAGGCAGCTCAAATACCAGGGCTCGGTCACATTCTCCTTTCTTTTAACTTTTGGTCTCTCCAAATAAGGGTCGGATGAAAAACTTGTCTAGTAATTCTTTGTCTGAAAACTCTTCGCGTTTCCAGTCAAAGAGGGGCAGCTGTAGCCGTGTGATTTTTTACCCTCCCCAAGATTTTACATATTTTAGCATATAAATATTTAATTTAGGTCTAATATCGATATTTTAGCTAGTTTTGACCCTTTTACTTTATTTCATCCCAAAAATCAAAATTACAAGATATATATATATATATATATATATATATATATATATATATATATATATATATATATATATATATATATTAGTCTAAGTATCTTTTGTAAATTTAAATAAAAATATATAAAAATAGTACCTTATCTTTATTTTTATATAATCTTGAAAACACAAAAAATATTTTATGTTTTATAGTTTGGTTCAATTAATTAAAATTAGTTTTATATTTTTATACTTTAATTGTACATAATTTTAGAAGGCGAAATTAGTTTTAGATTGGTTTATCCCATCTTTTTAAATTTTGTAGCCCATTTTTTTTGTCTTTAGCCCAATTTCCTAACCCATAATTTCTAGTCCCATACTCTTAACCTAATCCCTACCCCTATATAATAGAACCTAATCCCTAAACACCAAAGACACCCTAAATATTGAATCAGCCGCAGATCTTAATACCCGAAGGAGTCACAACCTAGCATCCACTTTTTGGAGAATGAATTCCTTTTTCTGAAAATAAAGGAAAAAATGGCAGCCTAGGGGTTTGATTGAACAATTTTAGAAAAAAGGCTCTCGATTTTCTCTCACTTAATTTCTCAGATTTCACTTTCATTCCTTCTTCTCCCTTTTTCGGTATCAAAAACCCAGCGACAAAATCATAGAAATGGTTTCACTTTGGTTGGATGTATTTTAACTTTTCGATTTAAAAAAATCTAAATTACGTTGTTGCTTGATTTCCCCTTTCGTGCATTGAATCTATCTGTGGGTTGATACTCGGCCTGAGGTCATGGGCTATTCGGAGAAGATTAAGAAAAGAATTGTACTTTGGGCCGTGGAGGTTTGGAGTTTAAATGTTGAATAAAATATGAATATCCATAGTTTTTTTTAAGTTTATTAAAGCCTTTTGAAATAATTTGAGGCGTGTCATGCCAAATAAAATCCTAAAACTCATGGCCCTCACCTAATTAATTTTAAACCTTAGAATTCGAGGCATGCCATTTAGCATATTTCCATGGCCCTCGCAAATTTTACAATGCGTCATTGCTTTAGGCGCGTTATTTTAATAATATTACCTTCCTAAATTCGGTTTTTCATTTCATGTGACCCAAATCCAAATCTTAATAATGTTGAATAAAATGTGTTTCAGATTGCGGGTGCATTTCATGTGACACGATCCAAACACATGTTTTAGACGATGTTAAAACTTCTTTAAAATAAATAAAAGCGGTTACAAATTTAAAATCAAACCATAGGCTAAAACATGTATTAAAATCAAACAATAGGCCAGTTGTAACAGTTTAAGCGATCGTGCTAAAACCACAGAATCCGGGGGTGCCTAACACCTTTCCTCTAGTTAACAGAATTCCTTATTCAGAATTTGTGGTTCGCAGACTTCAAAAGGAAAGTCGAAATCTTCCTCGATTTGGGATTTAATATAGAATGGTGACTTGGGACACCAGAAACAAGCCTATCCAAAGTGGCGACTCTGAACAAAATTAAATAAATAATCCCATTTCAAATAATGTCACTTAAATTGGAAAAACTCCCCTATACACTACCTTTCGGGGTGGTGTGTAAAAAAGGAGGTCTGACAAGACATACCTGAAGTGAAGCTGCTCATAGACCCAAACAATTGAGCGACGCGCTAGAGCTCAAAATGACCTATCGGGTCGTTACATTCTCTCTCACTTAAACATACGTTCGTCCTCGAACGTGCTAAGAATTGTTTTGGGATTTGTCCAAAACCACTATTTAACACCTAGAGCACCTACCCGTGTTACCACAACTCAGCTGGGTACCCTAGCTCGATCAATTTGAAGATATCTTTTTTTTTTTCACTTAAGCAAGTATGCCTTGGAGCCTAATCCCTATATCCAGAATTCTCTACCAGGCCTGTTCCAACATACTCTCACCGTATCAACAACTACCCGCAGCACCAAAACATGACTGCCTACCTTAACTGAATTCACACCTTGCACCACTTTACTCACAGGACCACGATAACATTCTCTGATCAAATTAGTCGAAATTCCACGAATCTAATCCTCCCCTTGCACCTCATGACCCACATAGGTCTTTCCCTAACACTTACAACAACGCCAAGATAGAAGGATATGTAGAAATTCATACCCAACTGCCGAATCAACAAATCATTGGGTTTATACTCCTGATAAGAACCATCACCTCATTCCAAACCAAATAATGGTCTTAGATCCTTAATATACTTCATATAATCAGATTGCACTGATCCTAAACCCAATGATCTCGTCTCACCCAGAACGAATCGCTCAGGCAATAAGCCACCCCGAACATGATCAAAAGTCTCATATGATGCCACAACGTGCCAATAGGCTATGAACTCAAACATGACAAATGGAAAACAAACTCTAGAAAGAATTACTCAACTCAGGCACTAATATGAACTTTCCTTAGAAAATAGGAAGCAAGGCATACAAAAATAGCATATAGAAAATTGTACTCAATATCACACTATTGCGGCATGCAATCCGATCCAAATAACATACCCATGGAGCGTGCCACCCCATCCACACATAGAACTCACATAAGGAGATATACATCGAGCTAAACTTCTCATTATAATAAAATTTTGAATATCGGTCACAAGCACGCTATGTGCATAATACCATCCCTGAGGAGACATATAGTGCCATAGGCTACAAAACTCAAACACAACTGAGGTGCGATACACGATCCGAATTTCGAGAGCCATCTTGCTCATATAACATCATATCTACGCAGGACCTCGACACATAAGAATGTCATCAAGCCATCTCACAACTCATACAACGCAGTATATCGTTACATGAAATAGCTGATGATGAAATAGTACCCCGACTACTTGTCCAAAGGAGCGCATTGCTGAAATGAACACATCTGGCCTGATATAGAGCCCATATTCACATTTAGATCCATCCACCGACCTCATGCTAGTTCTGATCACACTGAACTAGGCTAATAAACTTTCGAAGGTCCGTCATAACCCTTTTTTTCCTCATAACATACGAGAACTATCATTATAACCGGGCAATCCTCCACGGTCCACCATCCAATAAGTCGAGTGCCCTCCAAGCATAAATTCTCAAATTAATGATATCACCACTGTCTTCATACTTGATTTAAATCTTCAATCAATTAAATGACTACATGCCAGACTTATACAATCTTCCTGTGGGGCACGCTCCCCCGACCTTCCGTAACAGACAACAGATATGCGTATCCATACCACCAGCCGCACTAACGCTGAGAAGCATTCAAGAATCCATAACCAGGATACAAGGCCTTTTTCACAAAACAACAATCTCATGTGACGCTGATACCCACTTACTTTAAACATCAAAATTCCTTTATTGCTCATCCGAGCTCACGACATCCCTGTCAACACCGAACTGCAATCTTGATCCTCACTTGAAATTCCATACCGCACACTGTACCAACATTCCAATATACGATAGAACACGATTTTCATCATGACTCCGTAACCACTAATAGATTAACCATAGCAATACACAGGTGAACTCTCATAATCGTAGAATGTGCAAAAAAAAAATTTAAGCAGTGGTCTAAGCCACCATAGCCCCTTTTGGGATCTGCCTATATGTGACAGGCATGACAGTGGAATACTTATGAATAACATCAATTACGGCGATTGACAAACCTCACACGTGCCGTCACAAATCACTTGCATAACTTGATCATGTTGAAGGAAATGATCACTACCACCAATATGCCAATTCAAATATGGCTAACCAATCTATCTTCTTCCACATTAATTCTTGATTGCCTTAGAAATAATAATAACTCCATTCAACACATAACACACTCCATGCGCACTCTTCCCGAGTGACCTTGAATCACAAGGCCATGTTGTCTCAAATCCCACAAACCATTTCATACCTCCCAAATGCTACACTACGAGTCATAACAACCTAGAACATTTTGTGCCTCTTCTCATAGGCTGCTATAGAGCTTGATTTTTAACCGTAGGTTCAAAATCATTAGGCAACACGCTTTGCCCTTTTGAATCCACTAGGACCGTTGTTAAGAGCCACCCGCTCTGACTTGGCCCCAAATATAATCAACTCTATGAATCTTCTAGAACATGAATACCCACTCAATGAAACACCCCAAGTCTGAGCATGAGCCAATAAGGCCAACCATAGCATAGCTTTAACAATTTGCTCAAATTTACACGTGCTCTTTTCAGTGGCTGAAATAACTTACCAATACGCTGATAACCTGAAACCTCACAAGAAGAGAATCATACAATCCAATCGTAGGTGGTAGGACTCTTCCACTTAGCTTGAGGCCACTATTACACAATTCTGAATTTCACCAAGATTCCTAGTCTCTTATTGACATAACCATGTGCAGTTGATAGCAAAAATTCTTAAAATCTTCCTGTAAAACCCCTTTCATACTCTGAATCATCAACCACATTCGCACAACCGATCTCTTTGCAGCACAAGTCCATTCACTCCTCGTGGACACCAACTAAATGTGCGGCAACATCTTTCCAATTCAAAGTTAGGTAGTACCTTTCCTCATTTCAAGCAGCTCATTTCCGTTACATCAAACCTCATGCCGCTTAATAGTCTATACTTCAAATTAATCCGTAGACCCCCAATCATCAATCACAAAAATTTCCAAGTCGTTCCAAATTCTCTTTAAGGTGTTTAGTCATCCTAGCACAAAGCCCATATTCAAATCCACCACTCTCCCACTTTGGCGGAGCTCACCCCTCTAATCGACCACTCGACCTCTGCTTCTTATACCTGGCCTTCAAGAGATTTTAACCACCGCCTGACTCTCCCGACATGTCTTTCCTCATCCTTTGCTACTCAGTTGTTTCCTTAATAAAATCTATCTTCATAGCACTTGCACCCACAAATCACTACTAAATTTAAACCTTCTCGGAGATCATTTTTCTCGAGTCATCGACAATAGAAACACCGATTCAATCCTGAACCACCGCACCCCGCGATACCCAACAATCATTTCTCTAATACTATTTCACAATATCTTGCCCCAAGTCGCATTGCAAAAGACCATAACACCAGCGAACTTAACACATACAATCGAGGACGACGACACTACATTGTAGATAAAAATTCCACCATGCTCGAAATTACCAAGTCTCATTATTCCATCACCCAAATCTGGACGTTTATAGGTCAATTGCTTTTCCTCTGCCAGAAGTGAGATATCATATCTCAGAATCTTGAACTGAGTAGAAACATCCCGCACCACATATGCAGTACCATTAAAATTCTTCAATTCTCGATTTGTAACCAGCGGTTCGCGTCGCGTAAAATTGAGTAGGAAGGAAACAAGGGCATAAGCATCAAGGAATCAAGTCGAACGATGAGGAAATAAATAAGTGGAATTTTCCTAATAGTTACATAGGCTCTCGTAGATAAGCACAGACGTCTCCGTACTGATCTGCAAGACTCTAATAAACTGGCTTGTAATCCATGACTCCTATGAACCTAGAGCTCTGATACCAACTTGTCACGACCCCAGTTCGCCCTCCGTGAACTGTCGTAATGGCACCTAGTCTCTATGACTAGGTAAGCCTAACAATGCGGAACATAAGCAAAACTTGCGGAAGAAATAATCAAAAACCATAAATAATCGAAATAAGCGATATATAATATGGCGCTCGACATGAACAATACTTAACTTCTCAAAACCAATACGTACTCCCAAAACCCATGAATCACAAGCTAAGAAATACCACATAGCTCTAACTCCGGAATGTCTAATAAGAACAGAGAATACAAAAGGGCTAAATACTAATGCACGAATAGAAAGAGACTTCTCGGTATGCGGACGCGGCAGATATATCTCGAAGTCACTAGAGCAATTGCCTTGCCTCAGGGGTGATAGGACTGGATAGGAGTACTTGGATCTGCACATGAAAAACATGCGCAGAAAGGGCATGAGTACACCACAGCAATACTCAGTAAGTGCCAAGCCTAACCTCGGTTGAGTAGTGACGAGGAAGGCCAGGGCCCCATTGAGATAAAATAAAATATAAGGTATAATAGGATAAGATAAGCAATTCAGTTTCAAGATAACAATAAAAATTTAATACAAGAAAGTAAGGAATGCAATAACCAAAATAGAGGCTAAAACGATCACAAGGATAATAACCGAGGATCTCTCAATATCTCGAGGATCTCTTAGTATCCTCAATCTGTACCAGGGATCTCTTGGTATCTCGAGGATCTCTTGGTATCCTTAATATATGCTAGGGATCTCTTGGTATCCCGCACTATAGCCCAAAGAAATATATATGCAGGGGGATCTCCCAGAATACCGTTCCGTAGTCCCAAAGTAAATACACAGCAACAACACGAAGAATACTCAATTAAATTCAAATTCCATATCAAGGTAAAGCAGGTATTTCTAGTCTAGCATGTTGCACATAATCCAAATAAGGCATTTTAAGCAAATAGGCAATTAAGTCAACTAGGCATGCTTTTCTAACTAACAACATGCTAAGTTTGCACGTAGAATAAAACAGGAGATAAAGGAACTCAGTTTAAATACTTAAAGTAAAAAAATTGGGTTTTCAACAATTAGCTCAAGTACGCTCTCGTCATCTCACGTACAAGGCATTTCAATTATCAAATATCATATCCTAAGGGGAAGGTCCCCCACACAAGGTTAGACAAGCCACTGACCTCAAACCGGCTCCAAAAATCAACTCGAAACCACACGTTTGCCACGAGTATCCGACTCCAAATGGCCCAAATCTATTCAATTTAATTATATATCGTAAATAACATCTCAGGCAACTGATTCTACGATTCAATTCAAAGCTAAGATGCAAAATTAGGTAAAATGACCAAAATGCCCCTCAGGCCAACATCTCGGAATCGGGTGAAATTAACATTTTTTAAACCCTCGTACTCTCACGAGTCTAACCATATAAGAATCTCCCAAATCGGATGTCAAACACCCACTCAAAACTCAATAATTCGGTCTATGAAGTTTTATCAATTTTTCATTCAAAATTAGAAATTAAAGGAGAAATTTACGGTTAGATTATTGGGCTACAAGAAAAAAGGAGTTTAGAATCGTTAACCAATCAATGTCTCTGAAAATCCCTCGAAATATCGCTCAAATCTGAGCTCTCAAGCTTGAGTTTTGGTAAAAATGGCTAAACCCTCGACTTTGAAATCTTATATCTGCCCAGGTAAGTTATGAATCGCGATCGCGAATGAAGGCCGGCGATCGCGAAGAGTAAAATGAAGGCTCCAGAAAAATAGCCTACGTGAACGCAAGGAAAGGCACGCGATCGGGAGAGATGATAAAACAAGCTTACGCGTTCGCGATTGAAGTCACGTGAACGCGAAGAAGAAAAGGGCAATGAACCACCAGCTCTCGTCTCTACTATGCGAACGCGGAAGAGGTACTGCAAACGCGGAGAATGAAAG